>JAGXCT010036640.1:0-88814 GCA_022495035.1 Philopotamus ludificatus | reverse complement strand
TAAAATGAACGCTATACAAAAAACCGCCGCAAACGCTATAGAAGTGAACACTATAGAAGGGTTGACTGTATATTTATTTAATTTATTTATTGGGCTTTTGGTTAAATGATGTACTTTTTTATAACAACATGGTTTTCTTAATCATCAACTTTGTTTAAAATTTATTATTCTTTTACACGGTTATCGGGGGAACATATCTACCGCATAAAAAAAGGATTGAAAGTGTGAATTTTTACGAAAAAAAATGTGGCATGATATTTTTGCGGGTACGTGAATCACAGATGATCGACAGTAAATTTTATATAGTGTTACCAACCCAAGATGATGGTGCAGCAGAACCGACTTACGAGTGCTAAGAGTTAACCAATCGTGATTATTAAGATTCAATTCATTTTAATTTCAATAATCTATGATTTAATTTGACGATCACAACATAATTATATTTTCAAATAATCGAGATAAATAAGGCTTGATTTGGCAAAATTTCACCCAAAAAATACAATAGATTTAATCATCGACGTAAATTAATTCACATTTTCGAAAATATGAATGAATTTAATTAGTACTAATAATTACAGTTATATATTATTATAATTAATACTTATATTGCATTTTATTATGATGAATTGTGTCATTTATTGATACCGATTTTATGTAAAAAAAACTTACAACCACGGATGCCAAGCAGGGTCCATACGGCAAAGATTATCGTGATTGTTAGCTGCGGCTACGAGGGTACTGACTTTGCTATCGGTTCCGTCGAATTGAGCCAAAGAATTCAACCGTCCCATTATAGCTGTAACAGCCTTTGTAACCATATTTATAATGGTTTCATTGTCTATTTCCACGGGTTTAATATCGCCGACGGTAGGTGTTCCACTCTGTAGATTGGTTTTGTCCTCTAAACGTTTCTTGTAACCGGCAATCATTTCATCTCGGAGTATTGTGCGCAGTATGGCTTGTAACTAAAATAAAATAATTATTTTAGAACACAATTGAATATACATATATATATATATTTGAAAAAAGTATTTACTTTAAAGTTAGGTGTTACTAGAGTCCGAGCTGTGGCAATGGCCGATGCAGTGAATGGACCGGCAATACCGATAGACGTTATAAACTCGGCGAGATTTGGAGTTAATCTAAACGGCACGGGTCTATTCGAATCTAATTCTCCTGAAATAATTCGTCGTTTTTATTTTTGTGCAGATTTATATGATATAATTTGTTATTTGCGTTTAATTTACCTGTCGTATCGTCCACGTCGAATTTAAAATATGATATATTAACTAATCCGGAATCTTGGTGGATGTACATCATGTCCGGATTCAGTCGAGTGAAATGGAATACATATTCAGTAAACGAAGCCAGTGATAGCTGCAATGTAAACATTTTTCGGAAGGTCCAATAATCGGTGGCCGATTGGAATGTGCGTGCGGCCCAGTCCTTGAGCAACGTTTTCGGAACCATCGTCTGAATCTCTTTTAAAATATCCCTCAAGACCTGATGCGATGCCTGCGAACCCCTCGATTGAACGGCGGCTAATCTCGCATAATATTTGGATATAGGCGCATCGTGTTCCACCTCACGACTTGCGCATGACGATCTGTATATATCGAGAAGCGCGGTGGAACTCGGATTGTCTTCCACGAGTCTCATTTGGGGTGATACGGCTACAACTCGTGGAACAGTGAAATGTAAAAATCGTTTAGACGTCTCTTTCTGTTTGCCTAAATAAAGATTCAACATGCGGAGTAATTGAAGCACTCGTTCTTCGCGTCGAGCGTCTCCCAATCCGGACTCATTGACTAAGAGATACGGATATATTTTGCCGTTGTGACCTCTGATGTATAAACGCCTCGCCGCTGTATTGTGCTTATGCACCACTTCCACTCGCGGCATGAAACGTGCAATCCTCACAAAGTAATGAGCATGTTTCGGCAATAGGAATTCTCCAGGTAATTCCACTTCCGCCGTTTTCAAACTGAAGTTTGAGAGAAAACGACACTTCTCTTCTATCAAAAACGATCTAAAACATGAAAAAAATGAATTATTACGTTCGTTAATTATTTTTAAAACGATATGTGGTTATTCATTTACTTTGGAAGAAGTTTCGTTTTTGCTTCTAGTATTCTGACCCACTTTATCAGTTTGACAATAAGATTTTGTAACTTCATTGCTCCTGGCTGCGTAAAATCAAAATCTGTGGTAAATTGTCCTTTCATTTTTTGGAACACCGGGTCCTGTACAATGGCTTGGGCTCGCCGGGCAAGGCTCTCTGAAGCTGCAGAGGAGAATGTTGCACTTACAGAACTAGATATATTTTCTGAAATAAAAATTATGTCAATATCTAAAATAAACCAAAGGAAAAAAAATAAAAGGTTAAGAGAAAAGTTGGATTTAAAAAAATGAGACAGCACAATGGACATAAATCATAAATAAAGGTATCTACAAAATTAACAGGAACAGGTTAAAATAATCTACGATTCCAGGACTATAATTAAAATAATAAAAAAACAAGCATCGATAAAATAAATTAGCAACTCAATAAGACATAATTAAAAAAAAAAATAGTGATAGGGATATGTCAAGAAGAGAAAGTCCGAGATTAAACCGAAAAAAAAAATGGGTAGATTTAAAAACTAAGCCTTATTAAACCCTATTCTATGCGTAATAACTGCCACCTACTCATGCCAATTCCAATACCAAAAGTTGAGACGAGTTTCTTGACGAAGTTGAGAGTGTGTGGCGTGATGGTTGCTTCGTTCACTGACCGCAATTCGCTAAATGCTATCGCATAGCATTTAGCCAATCCCTGTCTCAGTTGCCTAAGAACTTCCTCATACCAATTTTCCCTAAACCACACCATCTGCGAATGATACAAATAAAACCATTAGAATATGTGCACCGTTTCATAGTATGCAGATAAATAATCATTGTCATGCAATTACCTGATCAACAATGCCTTCTAATGACGAAAGTACAGTGGGATGAATGTCTCGTTGTAAATGCATAATTTTCGAACATCTCCACATGGGCATTGTTGCTTTTATTGGACCGGTTTCCGTAGACGTCGCTGTTGAATTCGATGAGGCGGTCGCCGTCGTAGTTCCCGAATTGTTGGAATTTTGAGAGTTGGACATTTCGTTGAGATCGTTTGACTAAAATATACAAACATTATAAAACAAATCGAATATTTAATTAAATTAATAAAATCGAAATATCTTACAGTTGTAGAAAATGTCGGTTGAATATTTTTTCCAGCAACTTGCGCAGCTAGTTCGGCACTCTTATATTTTTCGCGTTGTTCAATTTTTAAGGTGAGATATAAGGTGCGGATAGGAAAATAGACAGCTTGAGGGAATATGCGTCCGACCTATGAAAATAAATTAATAATTAATAAATGCAGTGAAACCTCAATTTTAATGGCCGGAATTCACGTTTTCTGATTATTTTTTGTATAATTTCGAGTCCCGATTCATTTTAGTAGATTTGATATGCGATTTTAAGTTTTTATTTCCTGCAAATTATATCTGAAATATTTAAAATTTCGGGGCGATGCTTTTTCTCGCTCACATCCAGTATGATACGCCAAGTGCAAGTGAAACGTGCCGCAAGAATTTAGCAGTCGTCGGTGGTCGGCAGCGTGTCATATTGATTAGTAAAAAAATCCATAATATCAATCAAATTTTGAAGCACATCATGAATAACTATTTTTATTCTTAAAATAATCTATTTTTTAGCATTTAAGTCAAGATTTTACCTTAATTAGGTTTTTTTTATCGATCCCTTCAAAAACGTAAAAACAGGGTTTTACTGTATAAATAAATAATCACTTACTTGACTGAGCAAATTTAAAATGCAATTTCCATCATATTGCACAAGACAGCATAATAATTGTGGTATCCATGGCAGCCACTGAATTTGCGGAACCCCCACGGAATATTTATCGAGCGCTTTCATTATACTAGATTTATCATCATCATAACTGAGCATCCATAAAACCTGAAATAAAAATATATACATAACAATATGTAAATATATGCATAATTAAAGCATTTAAAATTATTACCTTTGCAAAATATTTCCTAGATTTTGATTCGCTCTGATGTCTGCAGGCGTGCAAGAAACAAGTCATCGCAGATACACCGATAGACGTTTGACGCGAATCGCGGGTAAATATTTGTTCTAAATAATCACCCCAGAGCGCCCATGCCTTAACGAGAGTGTCATGCAGCTGCACTGCGGTGCTGAAAGCTTTATTTGCCTCGTCAGACCTTCCCAATTGAGCCAACAGCAATCCTTTGAAGGCGTAAAATTCGGCGGTCATATCTTTCGTAAAGTATTTGAAATTCGTTGACTCTATCATGTCGAGTCCTTCTTGTAACTCTCTCTTTCCATTTGTCCACGCCATTTGCAAGTGACACTTTACTTGCTGTCTGATCTTTTGGAAGCAATCCACGATCGGAACACTTGGAATCGTGTATATTCTTTGTAGCGAATCTAAACACACTCCCGATAGATTGTGTTTTCTTGCGATTTTAGCAAAGTGAATTATAGCTTGCGCACTAGCGTGAACGCCGAGCATAGAGTGGTTGGGGGCTTGATCGGTCTGCGAATCATAATGAGAGGCGATGAATTGATATTGATGTTGTCTCCATGTGAATATCGCTCCCCAATGCGATAGATTATCGGCGACTACGGGCAAACGATTTCGCCAAGTTTTCACGATTGCTTTCATATCGTGTAACGAATTTGTTCGACTGTGTAATAAGCCCTGAAATCCAAATTTATTAATATCATCAGAAACGTGTGAACGTAATGTTGTTTATCAATCGACAGTATAAAAATAAACTATACCTGATGTATCTGTGCGGCTTCGGATAATTCCATTATCTGTTGAGCCGCTCGGAGTAGCGGCAAGTGGGCATGCGATACGATGCTCGGAAGTCGCCGCCATTCCCGCATACAGAGCGCTGAAGCACTTTCGACGTGTCTCTCGACAGTATTCAAATTTTGATCTCCGGATTGACATATATTTAAAAAGCCTCGATACAAATTGACTTGCCAACCTGACGAATTACGTTACATTAAAATATGAATAGATTTAAATTAAAATATAATATATTAACTTACCCATTTCTTTCGGACAACTATATTCAACCTCGAATAGAGCTTCTTTCATCTGTGCCCAATTAGGATTACGCCACGAGCTCTCCAAAATTAAAAATGGATTACGTTCACCCCGAGCTTGACCAATTTCCAAGAGCAAATCCCATTGATTTAATTCTTTAGCGCATCTTATCCAATGATTCGTCCAGAGCATACATTCCTTTTGTATCGAATACGGGGCTGGACCCAACGAACAATCTTGTTTTAATTTTAACATAGCAACATCGTAAGCACCCTTAAAATAAAATCAATATTTAAACGCATTTTTTTTTATTTTAATTTATTGAATAAAAATGAAAATACCTGCGCTTGTTCGTAAAATCCTTGCTGTTCGTACGCGATAGCAACATTGGTTTCTCGGTAATGAGCATGTTTTTGCCACAATCCGGACCACATGTCTTCTTCAAATAATAACTCGTACATATCGCTCAAGCAATCCATTACATCCTTAAATTTAATAAGAGTTCATTAGTTATTACATATACATTTGATGACGGAATTTTGTTACACATACATTTTGAGGAGTGTTTTCCACTTCGAATTCGTAGCTATCCGAAGGTTCGCGTTTTAATTTTGACATGAGCACGGCATCGAAAGACATTTGTTCCATATTCAAAGTCATTCTATGCCAAAGATTATGAGATTTTCCCAAATATTTCATTAGTGCACTAAATAAATAAAAAAAGGGATATAGTAACATATTTTTATATAATTATATTATAATTTAGAGAACTTACGGTTTAATGATGACTGGTGGATTACATTTGGAGAGAGCTTCGACGAATGTCGTGATGGCACTCATTTGAGATTGGGAATCTTTTTGTATGACGTGAGTACCAGATGATATAAATGGTACTATTTCAGACATCAGCGTCTAAAACAAACATGTTTCATAAGAAATACAATTTAAAGAAATATGATCGACATTATTTAAATAACTAATTACATTCAATTGTCTCTCTTCGAGAATTTCCCAAAGCTTGGGAAACATATTTAACCACACCCAATGCGCAAGCTGTTCATCCATATGGCACAGTTGTGCCGAGGCCACTAGGAATTGTTCAGTTCGTACTTTACGAGCCGTTTCCAAAAACTCGGATTGTCCATTTATCAATCGAATTATCGCAAGTTGTCTAAGCATTAAAAAATTTTATATACATTATATAACAAATCTTTAATCAAATGTAATCAAATATAAATACCGATTAGGAACTTGTTTATCAAGATCATCTCGACGGTTATTAGAATTCGATTCCACGCTAGATAAATCCATATCGATGACGTCTTCCTTTTCACTCTCGAAACTTTCATAAGTATCGGGCAACTCCTCTTTCATACTGGTATAAATAACAAAATTCTTCTTTTCGTCGCAGTCAGCGAGATTTATTACGGAAGCAACACTCGGTAACAGATTTAACTTGTTTGATAAACTTATTTGCGTACCTATAAACATTATTAAAATTATTTTCCCCTATTATCACAAGATATAAGATCACATAAATCAATTTACTTGATACTGCGGTAACAATTAACAATTCTATGCATTGTTTTATCCAATAGTGAGGTCCTATAGATTCCCAATTCTGCGTACAAATAATATATAATAATCGATCGTGCAATCGTCGTCGCATCGACCCATCAAAAACTTCGAAGAACTTTGCACGAATATGCGGTTGAGGACAACGTAATCCGGAAAGAAAAGCTGGCTCCAACTTTGATGTTAATTCAGAAGATTTCAAGTGTTCATCCCTAAAAATATTGCATTATGTGAGTCAGATTTTTAATATATATTATAAAATAATCGTCCAATCGAAGACTCGTCATAGTCGCTTCTATATAGTCGTTAAAAATACATACCTATAAACAAAATTAACAAGTTCGAGGTACTGCGCATTAAGTTCCAAATCATCCGGAAATCGTTTTTCAACGTATTGCATCATTTTAACTAATAATATGGATTTTTCTCTAATTGACGGAGCTTGATTTAGAGTAACGGGATTTTTGTTCTTCATCCACTCTTCGAGCATCTTAGTTATAGCTTTCATAACTTTGGCATCCTGCGTTTTTTCGATGAGTCCCACTAATATAGAGCCGATGAACGTTTTCCTCATTTCGAATCTCATCACAACAATACGTGTTTTAATGAGATCCAAGCTCAGAATGAGCAGTTCGGAATAAACAGGATTTGTTTCAGTAGGTGTCGGATTTAAATGTTCTTTCGACATTCTCTGCAAGACTCTCATGAACGGAACTATGATTCTATCGATATAGGATTCATTTTTGAGGCAAGCAGCCTTTAACATCATCAACGTTCCATATAATGTGCTGGGAGTAGCGGTAGCATTTTTCTCATAATTCGCAAGTCCTTCGGATATCATTTTGCTAACGCATGCATACAGCGTTTCTAATTCTTCATATTTAGAAGCAACATTTGATCCGGTAGGCTCCGTTGGGAATAATTCCATCAGTTTCGCTAGTAATCCGTGCACCAATCTGATGACCTTAGTGTTGGTACTAGTAACGCAAGCGGCTAAACCTCGCTGCAAAGGTTTTAATGAAGAGAGGATTTGTTCCTTTTTCATAACTCCGATTAAGAATGTCAATAATTCTAATGCGGTGCATATATTTCCGAAATTCGGAGTAGAACTACTCTCCACGGTGATGAATACTTTGTCGAACCACCCTAGTTTGAGATCACACTGTTGAGGCCATACGTCGGGCTTAAGGGCAGTTTTGATTAATGTAACGCAGCGTCGTGCAAGTTGTTCAGCTGGCGATGCACCGAGTGTTGTGGTTTCGGTTATCTATAAATTAATTTAATTAAAAATAAGTATTTATGATACAGATCGCTATGCAAACATTTTAATTCGTTACCTGAAGCTGACAAGCCAGCCTTAATAAGATGTTCAATATGACATCAGCATGAACCCGTTCGATAGGTTTACAAGAATCGGGTTCTGCTTTCGGCACCTGGGTTCCACTTGTCGATTGGGATGGACTACACCATCCGGTATTTAATGCTTTTCTAGGTTCAGAAGATGCATCTTCGGTTGATGGCCGTTTGATGCTGACAGTGCTCGATAGCGGTCCAGTATTCTGAAGTTCAAACGTATGAAATAAATTTCTTTGCATATTTTAAATTAGTAAAACCAATACGGAAGGAAACGGATCTAACCTCTTGTTCATCGGCTTCGTCTTTTATACGCTGTAACTCCCATCTTATTATAACCTCTGCAACTTCCACGGCTAAGCGTCGATGATCTATGGATGCATTACTAGAAAATGCTAATTTTTGCATACCACCAACCATATGCGAATAGAGAGCATGTCTGATGGGATAATATACCTTGAATATAAAAATAATAACGTGAATATGATGATGAATTTCAATTTTAAAGATATTTGAAATTATAATTATTTACCTTGTAATGGCGAACTATTAATTGGAAAATATGTAAAAGTTGTTGCATCGTATGACCATCTTCGACTATAATCTTTTTTGTCCAGTGTGTAAGCATAGTATTTCCGTCTTCCATACGATGTGGCATCGCCGGAGTTAAGATTTCAAGAGCTTGTCTAACAACTAGTCTCGCTTCTAACGCATGGGCTTTCAGTAAACTATGAAAAACTGTAAATAATAATTAATTAATAAATAATCTAGAATATATAATCGGGATAAATCCAATGTTTACTACCTTGAAGCACTATTCTCTTATGAATTGCAAATTTCGCTATAATGTGACTTAGTAACAGATGTCCGTGATATCTATAAAATAATAGTATGATTAAAATTTTAATATTTAAACGTTGATAGTTATTATTTTATAAAATATACCTAGCTGCGGGATCAACGAAATTTTTCGGCAATAAGCACGGCCATGCAAACGTCATGAGCCTTCTCAGTTTATTACCTTGTTTTTTATTATTTGCATCGTGAATATGAGCCGATGCTTGTTCCAATAATAAACAAGCAAACTGTAACAGAGATATTCTTACACTGTCCGAACAACCAAACGGATTTTCTGGATCAATGACCTTAAAAAATTATATCATATGTATTCATGTAATATTATTTTTATATTAAAAATTGTAATAGTAATTACATTATTGATAAAAACTGAGACAACATTGTCAGGATTGTCTTGATATGGTGATGGTGGTCCGCCGACAATCTTGTGCCCCTTATCGAAGCTCACCGCAAAGCTTGGAATCAAAATCATTTGCAATATTTTCGCTTTCAATTCCTGAGACATAGTATCCGAATGGAAATGCTCAACAAATCGGAAAAATGCCCTTCGCTTCCATTCAACTGTATAATTTTGTGCAACCGTATTCTCAAGAAAATCTCGTAAAAACTATCAATAAAAAAATATATATATATTAAAAATTTATTATACAATCAAATTGAATTAAAATTGTGAAAAATACCTGAAACACGGGAATAAATCTATCGCACAAGGCTCGTAACAGTTGAAATAATAAATCAATATCGTTGGGATGATGACAAAAATAGTGTAATAAAATCTTAACAATCAGTTTAGGTTCTTTCCAATGATTTGAATCAACGTTATCAACGTTTGTGTGCATTTCCTTAAAATAAAATGAGTAATATTAAAGAATATTCGTGATATAAATCAAATATTAAATTATATTTACTTGATACTGATCGTTACTCCATATACGCTTAAGAGCTTCGACCAAATCATGCTGTGACGAAAACCACTGATCGTCAAATTTAATCAGCAGAGATATGATTCGAATCGCTTGAAATTGCATCTCATTTTTGTCTGCGTTCGTTAAGGTCGTCGATGTCTGCGAATGTGCCAGGAGCAACGTGAGAAGTCGAGGTTTTTTAATAATCTGAAGCACTTCTCGATAAGGTTTGCCATTTGCATGCACAACGAGGAAAATTAAAAATCTACTCCATTGCTGATCTTTGATATTGACATCTTGAAGTAAGAATTCCATAGTCTCTTTTGGATACCTGAAAAATAAAATATAATATATGTATCAATTTAAAAATAACGGGTTAAATTAATATGATATATTATACCTTAATAAAAATTTGTTTAATGGTTCTCGGAATGGTGATCCAGCTTCAACCATAAGAGATATTTCCGTTTGGAGAACTAATTTGCATAATACATCAATGAGCTTACTGGACGCGGCCGGTATTTGATGGAATATTCCAATAATCAATATGATTTTTTGTTCGTTTTCACCAGTTTTTGAAGCGCCCAAGAAATTAGTACCTGAAACAATTGAAATGTACATTTAATATAACATAAAATATGATTATACCGTAAATAAATTGTTATTTTACCCCTATTAGTCTGTATGTAAAACTCAAGTAATTTTTTAAGCAACTGCAACAGCTGCTCTGAGAGTTTCTCATTGAATGAAGAAGGAAATAGTTGTGTGAGGAAAGACAATCTCTTGGCACTGTTGACACTAAAGTTCCGATGATCTCCCAATGTTAATAACAGCGGTCTCATTACAGAATGTACGATATCCATATCGATTTGATAACCGCTCAAGAATGATTGAATGCATTCAAAACCAGCCTGTTTAATTATACGTTTCGATTAAAAAAATAATTAAAGATATATGTACTCATTCGATTTACATACCTTTTGCAATTCGGGATCAGGTTTTTCCAATGCTTTGTACAGCACATTAAATATTCTATCGGCGTTCTTTTCATTAGGTTTATTATCAGTGGTTCCCTGTACATAATGACATGCCGCAAGAGCCTGAAGGGCATATTTACGCAACTGAACTAAATTAACGCTTTTGTAACAAGCAAATTTAGCGAGGACACTATCTTCAGCTTCGCATAACGACATTAACTCAAGGAAAAATATATTATGTTCAACAATCGACAAATCTGAAATAAAATATTCATGATGATTTTATATATTACGTTAATTACAATTGTGCAATAAAATTTACCGATCGTGAAGAGTCGTGGGGTAAGAGTGGTACAAAACGTTGTACCATCCATGAGTCCCATTTGAGCATTTGCAGGCTGATGACGTAGCATGTGTTTTTTCGGCGGAATAATATCGACGAGTACATCTCGATGTGGATCCATTACGTCAGTTATCGTTTTGTTTTGTAATTCAGCAATAACTCGGAGAGAATGCATAGCCTTTTATAAAAAAAATAAAAATATATGTAATCATCATATGAAATACTGATTATTATCAAATGATAATCGTTAATTACCTGTTCTCTGACAAGAACGTGTGGGCTTGTCACTTGTCTTACGAGCTCATGTATCACATCCTGCAATGCTTTACTACGAGCCGCTAATACATCAGGTTCCAATCCCAACACATATTGCTCATTTACTCCGTTCGAAGTACCCGTTATGCATACTCGTAACATTTTATCTAAATTAATTTTAGCCATGTCTATCGCACCGCTCGATACTTCACTAGTGAGGTCCATCATGACGAATATAAACGCTTTGAGGAACGTAAACATATGATGATACACCCATTTAATAGCCATCTTTTCAAACATCATTTTAATTGCTATGCAACCGCCAAGTTTAGCATACCACGCTCGTTCGTAACACAAAAGTGACATGCGTTCAGCTAGATATTCCATTAAAGGTAGTTGACATGCACGTTCTTTGCTTCCGAGAATGGTTGCAGATGTCTCCATCAACGTGACCAACGCTACTTGGCCGGGTTTACATAATTCCTTCTCTTCGTAACCCATTATAACGGCGATAGCATCTATGAGCACTAATGGATCGAGGCCAGTTCTCAAAAGCCCTTGTTCGTGAGTAAGAGCGAACGGTCCCGCTTGTTGTGCAATCGCAACCATTGTGTAATGTTTCACCAGGGATAGTAGTGTCGGAATCACCATAGGACTCAATTCTTTAACAGCTGAGGCCACAAATAATCCCGTCAATGCTGTCAAGTGTGTACTCCTACCGATACTATCGGCACATTTATAATGAGGGCTGGTCATTGGCGATATTTTTCCGTCTACGAATACAGGATGAAGGAATAATTTCCTTAACGTGTGTTTATCGTCCTCTAAGCACAACGATGCGGCCAAGTAGCATCTCAACACCTCCCAACCTTGACGTCGATAGAATGGATCCGCAGTACTAGACTTCAATGCGCTAACAGCTGTTTCTATTATCTTTGAGACGGAAAATTCGATAGGTCGGTGATGATCTTGGAAGTACGCAATCACCGCCGGTCCGTCCGATTCCGTTTCTTTGAAATCCAAGCGTTGCGGTTCTATCATCATTTTACGATTTCCACCGCCAAATTTACCCAAGACTCTGAAAGCTATTCTAGCTACGTCGTGATTCTGTAATGTTCGCCATAAAGCTTGCATCAGATCTGCGCGCACGGGTTGGATATGTTCATATAAGAAATCGGGCTGTAAATTATCTACACAAAGCTCTAACGTCCTCAGCCCTTGCGATATAAGAGTGTGCGATCCATTCAGAGCCGAGACGAGGGGATCCATTAACATTGGTAAATAAGGCAACAAGCTACTGAGTCGAACAGGAACAGTTAAACACAATTCAACAAACAGATCTTTCATATGCTGTTTATGAAGGCCACTTTGCAGTCTATTCAATCCTTCCAAAAGATTGGGAAGCAACGGTAAAAATTCTTGATACAGCAAATCATGACTACCACCGCCGATGGAACGAAATAGGGCTCTCAGCAAAAGGAAATAATTATACGGTTCTTTCGCCGTCATAGCATATTCCATCGCCTTATTTACGATACTATGAAGATGAGGACGCAGCATATGTTCGTTCTCGGCAGGAAACAAACTTACGGAGCCAAACACTAATTTAAACAACTTCAGATACAAACTGGAACGTTCCACGTTCGATCCCATTTCTTCCATGCGTTCTAATAAATACTCGACAAGCACAGTGGCGAATATCGGCGACGTACTCGGATTTGATAAAAATGTATTGGCAATAATTTGAAGGGTACCATTTTTATTAATTCTCTCGACCATGTGAGAAATTGTGGCAGTAAATATTTCTTGAAATGTTTGCGGATTCATCATGGAAAACTATAAATTTAAAAAAATACATTTTATTTTATATTACGATAATAATCGACGTCATTATTGAATTAGACTCACCACTCCGCTGAAGTGTTCAAGAACTTCTTTTTCTTCTTTTGTTCTAAACAAGGAACTAGGTGAACGTGGAGTAGTTGTGCATGTGTTCGATGTAGTAGTAGGTAACGTATAAATATCGAGAGACTGAAGACCCCAACGTACCAAGCGAATAAATACCAACGTTTCTCTCGGTTGAAATTGTTTTTGGGCCGGTGACCCATCTCCAGTACCCTATGTAATTCAATAATTATAAATATCAAGAGGATTTAATGCGATTAACGCTATGATAGTTAAAAAAATATATACCTTGCATGAAGCGCAACCCCAGGTGATTGTTTTTACTCCACACACCAATGTTTTAACGAGCGTTCTATAATCAGCTACATTGTAGTTGTTTATTTGCGACGATGGAAAGCCAAATTTGGATTTTTCTTCTACTTTCTGAGCTGAAAATACGTCAGTTGTTTCTTGAGATGGTCGTTCATCTTCAACTTTGATATCTAGCAGGGCTGTTCCATTTGCAGGAGTTTGCGCTACCGTAGTTGAGGTCTGAGAGGTACTTGCTGTCGTAGAAGTTGTGGTAGTGGTCGTAGTAGTACTATTCGCAGTTTTACTAAAATGCAATATAATTATAAATATAAAACAAACATAAGTAATAAATTTAGAATATTTTATGAAAAATTTACCATTTAGCAACTAATATAGGTAATTGTAATTTTGATATTGTTTTAAATTTCAATACAAATACTTCAAGAATTCTTAATAGCAATTGTCTTCCTTGCATGTTTCCACCGTTGACTGGATTGCTAACCGTAGGTGTCACTGTTCCGGAATTTGAGGAAGATACATCATTCTCCGATGATCGCTGTCGTATGCAATCGACGAGGTTTAACAATAATTTACAGGACATGGTTTGTATACTGTAATACGATAAAATTTATAATCATTTACATATGAAATATATGCCGAGAGATAAATAATGCGCCATACCTAGTGGGTAGGGATTCGTCGTGAACGTTTTTTGCAAAAAGATGAACCGCTCTCGCTAAATCAGTCAGTGGTAAATGTTGTCGAACGTGATGTACAAGATCAGCTAGAGTAGAATATGCTAGCGGTCGCAGTGATTCGTGCACTGTCCATCCACCACCCAGTAAAACTTCTTCGTCAAAAAGCCTTTCCATATAAGGAACAAATTCTAAAAACAAATGATAGATTAATAAAATAGATCAATTTCGCACAGAATAACAATAAAATTGTACGTACTAATTCTGAGATCAGTAGCTAAAATGTGCCTGGTTGCTATAATAAGCTCTTTTCGTAGATGAGTAACCTCCGGAGGACATAGCGTGAGTAGTCCAATAATTCCTTTAACCATAAGAGTAGCATGACTCGCTACAACTTCTTGATATACCCTTATAATATATGCTAAAAATGCTAATGTTTTAATTTGAGCGCCCATAAAATCCACAAGAATTTCTTTATTAAACGCTGGTGATTGCCTGAAATTTTTTTTTAAATTAAACATCCTGTCCTATTAAATATATATTCATCTTTATCCTCACCTGTGTTTTAAGGATGGTTGCAATGTTATTGTTTCCATTATCAATGGAATAAAATTGCTAACTTCGTGATGTACATTCTGTTTATATAGTTGATACATTAAAACAACAATGATCGGCAATTCTTGAACAACTTTCAAAGATAATACTGATTTCGGTATCAGGTTGTACTGAAAAATAAATTCAAAAATTATTCCGATGAATTTATAAAAATGTACATACAAAAAACATTCACTCACAATAACTGCAGTTCCGTCCACTAATTTTTTCTCAGTATGTATAGGAGTGACGGTAAACGTCTCCAATAACAACTGTTCAGTATTGATTTCGGATAAATCTTTTACGCGAATAGCCGGACGAGGCTCAAATATTTTTGATAAATGATCAGGTAAACTACTATAGATTCCTTTGACCCATTGTAAAAATTTATGTATCTGAAAATAAAATTTAATTTAATTCTCACATTTATTAAAAACATAGTTTTATTTTAATTTATCATCGACAATACGTACATCTACTTCTGGATTATAATTTGGTCTATATTGCTTATGAGTTTCCATGAATATTTTCAGGCACACCAATACATTCTCTTCATTTTCAATTTCCATCAATTTCAACATTAAAATTAAAATATTCTTAACGTAAGGCCTCAAGGTTTCGCTGATGGGAAGCCGATGTATCATTTCTAATATAAGTTTTCTCACTTGTTGAATATTATATTCTGATATAAAATGGGGTTCTCCATCTTGAAGTATCTTCAAAAATATTTTTATGGAATGATCTAAAAATTGGGGATACTGCGCAGAGTTGATTATGACCTGAAACATATAAAAAGTTATTTTATTTTCGAAATTGAAATATATATTTCAGAAAATAGTGAAAATGCAAACCTCAAAGTTTTCACTGAGCTCCTGAGCGGCCTTGAGTTTGATTTCATCTTTTGCCCCGGGATCTGCAAGTACGGTGACATAACTTCTGTATGTGTTCATCTGAGTCAGCGGATCGCCGGAAACACATACTATCGGCGGCGCCATCATAACCGATTCGAGTCTGGCCTGCCTGCAATTATTGTAATGTATTTCGTTATTTGTGAATATTTTCTGCTTCATTTCCGAATGCCATTGAAATATATCAAAGTTGAATTCAGATTTCAGGCAGTCGCATTAATTAAGAAGCTTCTCAACGTTTCTCATCCAATACATGATATCAATTTGTATGTTTGCTAGTATTCCAAAGATATTTAAGATTTTTCGTCTCATTTGTATCATTAGAAAACATTAAGATTATAACCTCAAATATGGCAGATATGGTGGGGCAATCTCAGTTTGACAGTTATATTAAAATATTTTATAAAGCGGAGTTTTCTAAATGAAAATGGTCATATATATAAATGTTAATTAAAAAACAATACAATAAATAAAAAAAATCGCCGGCGGTGTCAATTTAAAGCAATTTTCTCCCGGCATATATGTTAGAAATTGAACTTTATTCGTTCAAATACTTCTTTTAATGACATTGAGAAAAAATAGGTTAGAAATTATTAGGAAAATTGTTGTATTATACGATTTGCACAATCTTCCAAATTGCATACTTAAGATAACCTTAGTAACGAAATTAAAGAATTGATTTACTATACGTTTGCAATGACAGCCGGGCGACGGCAAGAAGCGATGGAGCCGCGGCGAGCGAGGAGCCGCTGCCTTCCCCGCCGCCGGCGGTCCCCCGATGGTCCGCAAACAACTCGGTGTTGCCACTAGGCTACCTTACCCTACCATGTCGAATAAAATGTAAACTTTTCTACAAAGTTCAAAACAACTACTTACTTTTTACTAATTTTATGTTTTAACACGGTAAAATATAAGCATCAAAAATAATTATTAGGAAAAAAATCTTGAAAAGTCATTTTCGCTAACGGATAAGTCTTGTGAGAAATATGAACCTTTAACCAATTATACGACAATGACGAGCTGAGGCACAAAATTAGGTATACCCAGGTATGTTTTTGTGCATATACATAGTTCTAAAGAAAACCGTGTAGAGGTTACCCCCCGGATGAATGAATCTGACTCCGTATGTTGTAATTGACTTTTATTGACAGAAAATACACTTGTAAATTTAAACGGTAAATAGAATTGCTGACTTAGAGGGAGCAGATAATCCGCACACAGATTATCGGTAGTATGCCATATTTGTATTTGAGCTGCTTTAAATGAGATGATAAGATGATTCCTTTTAGAAATAGTAATGAAAAAAATATCGTTAAAATATAATACCGTTTCTATAAAATACGAAATATTATTTTCGGTAGCTCTTTTTAGAAAATAATAGTAATTAAGAATTTAAATTCGGTCGGGGTCGAGATCCATTGTTGTGTAGGTGTGCGCTTGGCGCGAGCTGGCAACCCCGCGGCGGCGCTGTCAGCGGTGCGATGCGGCTGCTGGGGGTGCTGGGGCTGCTGGGGTTGCTGGCGCCCTGCTGGGCCCTGCTGCGCCCCCCGCCCGCCGCCCTGCTGCGCTACCCGCCCGCCGCCAACGATTCGTTGCGCTTCTCGCACCTGGCCCTGGGCGCCGGTCGCGTCTACGTAGCGGCCGCCAACCTCCTGCTCCAGCTGAGCGCCGGCCTGCAGCTCGAGCGGGCGCTGACCACGGGGCCACACCGCGACAGCCCCGCCTGTCACGCCTCCGGCTGCGGCACCGGGGTCCGCACGACGCTCACGGACGCCGTCAACAAAGTGCTGGTCGTGGACCGCGAGGCTGAGCGCCTTATCGCCTGCGCGACCCTGCTGCAGGGCTCGTGCACGCTCTACCATCTCAAGGATATCACCCGCGATCCCGCATTCCTGCCCATCGGCGTCGCTGCCAACAGCGAAGATGCCTCCACCTACGCCTACATCGGCCCCAAGCGCTACTCTTCATGGGGCAACGTTCTCTACGTCGGCACCACCTTCACGAACAACGGCGAGTTCCGACACGACGTGCCCGCCATAGCCAGCAGAGATCTCTATTCTCTCGAGATCGCCGAATACACCTTCTCTAAACAGTCTCTCGTTCAAATCGACGTAAAATATCGCGATAATTTTCTAGTGCAATACGTGTACGGTTTTAATGCGAGCGACTATGCGTACTTCGTCATCATCCAGAAGCAGTCTTACTTACCCGGCATGGAGGAACAAGGCTATGTGTCCAGATTGGCGCGGACGTGCGTCAATGACGACAATTACAACAGCTACACCGAAGTGACTCTCCGGTGCTCGGTCCCGGCGGAGGACGATCGTTACGTCGCATACAATTTGGTGCAAGACGCGAAGGTCGCCTTCGCCGGCGCCGAGTTGGCCACCGATCTAGATATCAAAGTCGACGATCCGGTTTTGATTGCCGCCTTCAGTCCGTCGCAGGGAATCGCCGACGAGCCTCAATCCCGATCGGCAGTCTGCGTCTATTCTTTGAAAGATATCGAAGCCAAGTTCGACGAAAATATTCACATGTGCCTCAACGGAACCTCAAAGTCCCGAAACATGGGCTACGTGTCCGGCATGATCTCGGACGGTAAGTGTCCGACGGCCGGAGAAACGGGAAATATCCTGAATTTTTGCGAGGCTGGCCTGAAAATCAGCGGAAACTTCCCGATAATCGCGACCGCCGTCGCTCATTATAACCACACGAGGTTGACTTCGGTGACCGTCGGATCGACCGGGGGTCACACCGTAGGATTCTTTGGCACTAAGGATGGCTCCTTGAAGAAGGTCGTGGTGACCGGTTCGAAGACGGTCGAGTACGAAGAGATATCCTTGAGTCCGGGCTTCAAAATATTACCCGACACCGCCCTCTCCCCGGATAGAAAAAATCTCTACGTTCTATCGGAGCGCTCCATCTTCTCCTTGCCCGTCGAGCAATGCTCTAATCACACCAACTGTTCGGCGTGCCTCGAATCGAACGACCCCTATTGTGGTTGGTGTTCTCTCGAAAAACGGTGCACCGTCCAAAGCGCCTGCCAAAAAGGTAAGCAGAGCGCACCGAGGTGGTTGTCCCTCTACACCGGTCAGCAGTGTATTGATTTTGAACAAGTGTCCCCCGATCGAATCCCGATAAGCGAAATGACCACCGTTCAGTTGACCATTCGCACTCTGCCGGAATTGCCGGCCGGCTCTAAATATAAGTGTGTGTTTGGAACGGCGCCTCCCATCGATGCCGTCGTAACTTTGAACGGCCTCGCGTGTCCGACGCCAACTGTGCACGATCGTCCCAACATTCCGGGATCTCGAGACCACATTCTAGTTCCGCTCTCTGTGCATTCCTCCGAAACCAATAAAGATTTTGTGTCGCGCAGTTTCTCGTTTTACGATTGTTCGGTCCACACCAAATGTTTGACTTGTACGACTAGTTTATGGGCTTGCAATTGGTGCATTTATGACAATAAATGTACGCACAACGCTTCCACTTGTCAGAGGACTGTGATAAGCGGTGAAAATAATCCTACCAAGCTCTTGAATCACGGAGTCGGTCATTGTCCACATATAACTCGCCAACGCCCTCCGCAACAGAAAATGGTTCCTAATAATGTTTTAAAAGAGCTCGTGTTGGAAGTCGAAAATCTTCCACATTTGCAACCCGGTCATACTGGATTTCAGTGCGTTGTCACAATCGAGGAAGCAAAAATGATGGTTCCCGCTCGCGTCGATTCCGGTCGTTACATTGTGTGCGACAAGACGACATACACTTACGAAGCGAATGTCGGGGAATATAATGCCAGTTTACAAATTCAATGGAATGTGAAACACTATATCGATACGATTGAAATAACTCTGTATAAATGTGATATTCTTGGATCTCATAGAGAGCACGCCGATTGCTCCTTATGCATCACCCGAAATAGTATTTATCAATGTACTTGGTGCAGCAATTCATGTTCGTACAGTGAATCATGTTTAGAATCCCCCGTCGACGATTGCCCAAAACCTAGAATCGATATGATAAAACCGCTGAGCGGTCCCATCGAAGGGGGGACATTGTTGACTATCGAGGGTAGTAATTTAGGACTCAGGGAAGAGGAAGTTGCTGGTAAAGTGCGTATTGGAGATGTTCCTTGCGAAATTGTCGATTTTGAAGTTTCGGTCAGTATAACGTGCAGAACGGGAGCGTCTAATGAATCCATCATAGCTCCCGTTATTGTGAGCAATGACGCCGGCTATACTGAATCGGCAGTGCGCTTCAGCTACAAAGATATAAAATTGCAAGGCATATATCCGTCGGTGGGGCCCGTTTCTGGCGGCACCCAGTTGGCGATAACGGGAATGTATCTCAACATCGGATCTCAAATATATGCGTATCTGGACGATTTAATCTGTAAAGTGAACACTACTCAGACATCCAACAACAGGCTTATATGCATAACTTCCAAATCCCACATTCCGAGAGTCATTCAAACTTTAACGATATGTATAGACAACGCAAATCGAACGTTATTTGGAAATTTATTTAATTATACCGTCGATCCGACCATCATGGAAATCAAACCGTCCAAAAGTTTTGTTTCGGGTGGTCGAATGTTAACAATTCACGGCACAAATTTAGATACTATACAAAAGCCAGAGATGAGCGTTTTTTATGAAGGAGAATCGACTCCGTTGAACATAACTGTCTGTACCGTTCTCAACTCTAATCAAATGGAATGTCCGAGTCCGGCTATAACTGGAAAATTCAGAGAAATTATTCAACATTCGTCTGGGAAACATCCGTCGATTAAACATCATCAAGTTGTCACAAAAATTGGCTTCACCATGGATTTCGTAGAGTCGATGCAGGATCTTGAGAAACATTTTCATTCATTACAGACTCAGATGATTTACGTTGAAGATCCTCAAGTTAATACGTTTCCTAATAAAATAAAATCTTATAAAGGCGACACTCTAGTAATCGAAGGTGAAAATTTGAATAGGGCTAGTGACGAAACGGACGTAACCGTCACGATCGGCATTAGAACTTGTAATGTCACCAGTCTCACTATGACTCAGCTTGTCTGCACTCCACCGGAAATGCAACCGGCCAATACTGATGAGAATGGAATTCAAATACGAGATGCCAATTATCCCCTTGTCGTCGTTAAAATTGGAAAAACATTGAAATTTCCATTAGGATTCTTGCGTTATGAACTGATGAAGAATTATAATTTTCCGCCGGAAGCTATCGCCGGCATAGCCGCCGGTACATTCTTTCTGGTTTTGATATTTATGATAGTTCTCGTAGTCTATCGAAGAAAGAGTACTAAAGCGGAACGAGAATACAAACGAATTCAAATTCAAATGGACACGCTCGAGAGCAACGTACGCTTGGAATGTAAACAGGCATTCGCCGAACTTCAGACCGACATGTCCGATTTGGCCGCCGACTTAGAAAACTCTGGCATACCAACGCTAGATCACATCAATTACGTTATGAAAGTATTTTTCCCCGGCGTTTCGGACCATCCCATTTTGAATATACAAAAATCTCTGATCAATGGCCCTCGTACGAATTATGATGCGGCGATGCTTCAGTTCGAACAGCTCATCAATAATAAGCACTTTTTATTGTCGTTCATCGACACGTTGGAATCTCAAAAATCATTTAACATTAGAGATAAAGTCAACGTCGCTTCATTATTGATGGTCGTTCTGATGTCCAAAATGGAATACGCCACTGATATATTAAAATGTTTATTATTAAGATTGATAAATAAGTCGGTTTGTACAAAACATCCCCAATTGATGTTACGCAGGACAGAAAGCGTTGTGGAGAAAATGTTAACCAATTGGATGGCTCTGTGCATGTATCACTATTTGAAAGATTATGCTGGTTCTTCCCTGTTCTTGCTTTTTAAAGCGGTCAAGCATCAAGTCGAAAAAGGTTTGGTAGACGCTATAACGCACGAGGCGAGGTATTGTCTCTCCGAGGAGAGATTGCTTAAGGAGCAGATAGATCATCAAACGGTAACTCTGCACATTCTTCAGGACGATCTCGACGAGAAAGTCCAATGCAGAGTTTTGGACTGTGATACGATATCGCAAGTGAAAGCAAAAATTTTGGATGCTCTATTTAAAAATACTCCATTTTCCTTACGACCTTCCGTCCATGAAGTCGATCTGGAGTGGCGCCACGGCCGCGGTGGCCATTTGATACTGCAAGACGAAGACCTCACCACTAAAACGATCAACGGTTGGAAGAAAATAAACTCCCTCGCTCATTACGGTGTCAAGGAATCGGCAATCATGTCGTTGATTTCGAGACAAAACGATAGTTATAATACTAGTTATAAGCATCCCTGTCGGAATTGCACCGGAATGTATTGTTCGAATTCACATTTCCGTATTGTCAACGGCGACATGGATACGGACACGAACACTCACATATATCACCTCGTGAAACCGATGGATTATCAACACTTTGCTGCGAATAAATTGTCCGAACATACTCACACGGCTATACCGGAAATTTTCTTGACGAGGCTTCTTTCCACCAAAGGAACCATCAATAAATTTGTCGATGACTTTTTTAGCACAATTCTGACCGTCAACGAAATATTGCCGCCGGCCGTCAAGTGGCTGTTTGATCTGTTCGACGAGGCCGCTCGCTTTCACGGCATCGCTAATCCGGAAGTTGTTCATGCGTGGAAGTCGAATAGTTTACCGCTGCGATTCTGGGTAAACTTGATAAAGAATCCTGATTTCATATTTGATATTAACAAGACGGTGACCGTCGATTCTTGCCTCTCCGTCATCGCTCAAACGTTTATGGACGCCTGCTCCATGGCCGAACATCGTCTATGCAAAGATTCTCCGTCGAATAAGTTGTTGTTTGCTAAAGACATACCTGTATATAGAGATATGGTTTCGCGGTTTTATCAGGCCGTCTCCACTCTGCCGCAAATCACAGACCAAGAGATGAGCACGTCGATGCAGCAGCTGTCTGTTCATCAGACAAATGAATTTGATACAATATCCGCCCTTAAAGAATTATATATATATGTTAATAAATACCGTGATCAAGTAATTATAGCGTTGGAAATGGATCCTAATTGTAATAAAATGCATCTGGCGCATAAGTTGGACACGGTAGCTTGCACGTTAGAAGGGGAACCTACGTCTGTCTGCTGACACTTTAATCAAAGTTCCGACAGGTTATTGAGCATTTAAAATTTTTGTGATCGTATTTACGTTTAATTTTTATTTTAATTTGGACGCCGAAAACTGTTTTTTATTAAGCTTTTTATAGATTTCAATATGATTTATGTTTTATTTTAATTATTAAATATATATATTAGTAAACGTAAGATATTCGATAAGTTGTGGATGCATTTTTTTTTATATAAGGAACGTTTTTATACTTTTTTTCATACTGTGAATTAGATTTATATTAAATATTATAACTCATTGATTATACTTGTCATAGTATATATTATAATTAAGACGTACGTAAATAAATAAAATGTCATTTTACTATAGAATATGTTGAATATATATTTATACACACATACATCAGTTAGTGTGCATTATATTAATGTAACGAGCGTTATGCTGAAACTATTACACACTCTAAATATAAAATCATAATAAGGATAATGCCATTCTGTAAATGTTTATTTACAATCGCAAATTAACCGCATTGTGCGTTTAATTATGTCATTGTGGTTAATTCGCACTTATCTCTGGGAATTTATATATTTAGTATATTATACCACCGATGCGGTAATGATATTTGAAAATGTTGGTCTGATTTATATATCTTTTTTTATTAATACTTATGACTGAATCATATGTACATCCATGACAGTTACAAGCCATATTTTGTAACGCTTCTCTATATATATTTAAAATTATTTAGTGCCATGTTTCATTTTATTTTATATGATAATTATTCACAATTTTAATCCTTTGAATGCTGAACCAATCTGGAAAGTCTTTTTTTTAATAAAAAAAATGTAATGTTTAATATATAGACTGTAGCAGCTCAGATCCAATAGTAATAAATCATTGTGGTAAAAATAATCAACACGAGCACCGCCATATATCTCAACAATGCGGCAAAATATATTACTTAATTTGCCATTTAAAATAGTAAATAACCCAATAATCTCGAAATAAATGAAAACTCCTTTACGTGTAATAATTAATAATGTTATTAAAAATGTTTACTATCACTGAACATACTACAGTCCATTTGAAACGTCTAATTTAATTTTTGTTCAACCAGCATAATACAATATATTTTATTTCAGCAGTCAAAGGGTTAAGGAAAGCTCTGAAATAACTTCAATCAGCCGATTTTAAACATCGATTGATTATACGATGAGCATAATGTAATTTGTGTTTAAACTAATTTACGTTTTATGATATTTGAATTATAGCTCTCTATCACCGATTTTATATAATTAAAATTGAAACGTCACCATCCCCAATAATCAGTATTCTAAATATAGCATTATATGGTGTGTCTATATTTTTTTGTGCAATATTGAGATTATATTAATTTTTTAAATGTATTTTTTTATGACGGGATGATTATTATTGTAATGGACGTAATATTATATAAATTGTGCATTTAATTTATTATCAGACATATCACTGATAATGAAAGTAAATACTGTTGAAATATTTTTTTTTTACAGAAATAGTTTAATTTCACTCGTGTAACAAGGTCTAACTATATCGAAGGTTTGCCGTACTTAATATGAATATATAGTATTTAACTTATCGTGTCATATAATTATGTATTTTACATATTTACACTACTTATTTTGAAATCTGATTGTAATACTCGATCGTCGATCCGATTGTAACTGAATCCTCAATTTTTCGCATGTTATTTGATAAGTTTACTTTTAATTTTACCTATACATGTATGTGTGTATATAAAATATATTTTATTGTGATACTTCAAAATACAATCCCCGTGAGTATTTCATCTATGTGATATTGACTGATTGCTTTATAGAAAGCATTTTAATTACTGGATATTTACAAATAATTTGGATTCTTAAATGTGAAAAATCCATCTAATGAATTTTTATATTATTGCTTTAGAAATATAATTATTTATCTGTATTTGGCTATTTTTATTTAATTCCTGATCGCAAAAAATAACATTTATATATTTATGGAACTCATAGATTTTTCTCTACCGCTGGAACATTTCTCTGATTAATCTATTTTTAATGATCGAGATACAGGTTTTACACTACAAATTGGACGTTTTACAAATCAAATTTGACTTTTTACAAATCAAATTGGACTTTTTACAAATCAAATTGGACGTTTTCAAATCAAATTAGATACCTCATTGTATTTTATAAAAGTACATTCATAATACATATACATATTATGTACATTTTTAAATAAATAAAAGATATGTAGATAACAATTATTTTATAAATATTCTTTTGCAGCGGCTGCAGGTAATTTTATATACATGTTCATGAAATATTTATAGCAATTTAAAGAAGTGACAGTTTCAACAGACTCATTTATCACGTTTTCTAAATTTTGACAGTTTGATGGATCCGCCAACAAATTCCTTGCAGAAAATTTAATTTTTGAAAATACCTCTTCAATATTGTATTCACACTGACGGTATATATTATGAATGTACATCATTTTATAAAATACAATGAGGTATCTAATTTGATTTGTAAAACGTCCAATTTGATTTGCAAAACGTCCAATTTGATTTGTAAAACATCCAATTTGAAGTGTAAAACCTGTAATGCTTGATCAATCGACTGATAATTTAACACCCTTTAATAAAACAACTCTGAATATATAAAAAAAGAAAAAACAATGGTTATTTCTAATTTTAATGACAAATGAATCATCCTACAATAATATTAACCTAGCCATGCCGTTGGAGTCCCAGAATTTTCTCGAATAACTCTTAATATAAATCCTACATGTCCCAAACTTTTTGTATTTGTCTAAAATAGACTATAGAATAAATGTAACCATTGACCTTTATTGTTCGCAATTGCGAAAAAATGATAAAAACAATATTGTTTTATCCATATTGGGGTCTATTATTATCTATATTACATAATATTGATTCCAAATAGACACCATCGGTGCGGCCTAGTCAATATTTATCGTAAATGTGATTAAATTTATATGCATCGTTTTTAATCTGTTTTGGCCAAATAAAAATAAACATTGTCATTTGACAGTTGTCTGTTTCTAGTAGGGTTATGAATTTAATTTTGGGATTCAGAATTACTCTCATCGAGGTTTCGTTGCATTAAAACGATTACTAAAAAGCAAAAATATGTTTAAAATATATTATAAGCTTAGTTACTTCATTACCAAGGGTCTTATTATCAATCAACCAAAATTTATGGAGCCATTATTAAATAACGCACAATTATGTAAAATATTAATAAATTCATATTCAACGATTGAAATTAAAAACGATACCAGAAATTCTTTGAAAGAATTATTCGCCGAGTACTTTAATATATCTAAAAAATGTTCAAATACTCTAATTGACCAATATAAACTTGTCAAAAGAGATGTAGATGATGTTGAAAAAACTTTAAAATACTGTTCAAAATTTAAAATCAGTAAAAATGTCATCAAAGAAAATTTATGGCTGGCAGAAATGAGATCAGGTTTGCATTTTCTGCATATTTTAAAATAATTATTCTTGATAATGTCAGCAGATGTAGGATTTAAATCCATCTCGCAAAAACACCACGATATGTTTTAAAATTTAATCAAATTAATTACAGATGTTATTTTCAAAAGATTAAATACCATATCGACAATTAAATTAGAAAACATTGACCACGGTGTGCCATTCCTGAAACTGCCAACCAAATCATTAATAAGATTATGTTTTCGCATTACGAATGAAGTATCGGTAGTGCCGCACGGAAATAGATTATATTATCTCAGCTCAGAAATGAAGGTATATATTAATCGTCAGTCTTTCAATATCTATTGAATAAAAACGTGTTAAAATAATGTTGAATACAAATTTTTTACCGCATTTTTTCAGATGGATCCTTCTATAATTTCAAAATATATTTCTAAAAGAACATTTTTGTATACAATACCTTTTGAAGACCTAAAAGAGACTTTGGCCATATTGTTAGGTAAAAAATATATAAATATACTGGTATTATTAAATCATTTTCAATGAAAACTTTGCTTAGATATGGGAGTTACAGCTGATAGTATATTGAAAGATTTGTGGGTTTTAAGATACAAACCGTTTATTGTGAAAGAAAGAATGGAAAAACTCAAGAAAGTCGGTAAGAAAAGATTAATGCCTTGGATGGTAAAATGTCCGACAGTTGTTCTCGAAAGGTTTGAATAATTCCTTATCACAGCCATTTTTTATAAAGTTTGTCATAATTTTATGAATTATTATTTTTGTTTAGATCAATTAACCTTACCATGGTGACAAAATCATTATTAGGAGAAAACAAATCGGTAATAAACTATCTGGCAGAGCGACTGAATTGTACAACTGGTGTTGTCTTTAATATGGCGAAAAATACACCATATATACTTATTGTTCGAGTTGTAAAGGTTTAATCTTTTTTTTACATGTTATTTCTTATAAATAATTATGAACGATTAATTTTTTTCATAGGTTAAAAATACACTAGATTTCCTTTTTTCTGAAGGATATTCCGAAGCTGATATTATAAAAGTTCCAAGGGTCTTGGCCCATTCAATAAAAACCATGAAAAGCAGAATTGGAGAACTACGTGCAATAGGTGTTTTTCCGAGAAATTTATATGTTTTGTGCAAGAGTAAAAAAGATTTTCAAAAATACCTAGAAGCTGTCAGTAAAATTGAATTTGAAGTTGATGCTAAATTATATATGGAAGAAAAAAAAATGTATTAATTATTTTAATAAATAAGAAGTTTGTTAATTTTGTTATAAACTGACCATTGTCATTCCATATTATTTCTTGGCTCTCTATATTCTCGAGTGCCCCGCCTCTATCCTTTTTATGTAAAGTGTGGCACGGAACATATTCTACGCGGAAAACAGTTTCCGCCAAAAGCCAGTGATGTCATCGTCGCTCACATTAGCTCACCCCGTCATGGCAGTCACATCTCCGTGATCATATTGTACCAGAGATTTGTCTCTGGGATCTTATATATTTATATCGTACCAGAGATTTGTCTCTGGGATCTTATATATTTATATCGTACCAGAGATTCGTCTCTAGGATCTTATACATTTATATCGTACCAGAGATTCGTCTCTAGGATCTTATATATTTATATCGTACCAGAGATTTGTCTGTGGGATGTTATATATTTATATCGTACCAGAGATTCGTCTCTGGGTTCTTATATATTTATATCGTACCAGAGATTCGTCTCTGGGATCTTATATATTTATATTGTACCAGAGATTCGTCTTTGGGATTTTATATATTTATATCATACCAGAGATTCGTCTCTGGGATCTTATATATTTATATCCAACCAGAGATTCTTTGGGAGCTTTATACTTCATTTCCGAATACACCTATCATCGAACTGACGACAAGAATATTGCATCAATAAACATCATTATCAACACAAGGCGTGTTTCACTTTGATCCCGAGCTTCGCAAGCGATCGTCAACTACCGGACGGTCGAACGTTCCGACGCCAACGGTTGGATGCCCACTTTAATAATCCGTGTCAAGCCGCACGTTTAACATTTTGGTGGAAGCGGTGGGATACCTTTCTAATATGGGTACTACTGTCGCGCCTCCCTTAATAATTTTTATAATAATGTAATATCATTTTAGTTAATCCTTGTTTATTAACTTAATCCTAAATTATAGTAGACAAATTAAGTAATTAAAAGAGACAAATCTTTATTTTAATCTACACTTAATTAACACTTTTTGTGCGTTTCTGAAGACTCGATGAATTAAAATATATGAACAATACGGCAGCAGAGAGTCTACATTGAGAGTCTTGTTGGCTGAGATCGTGACTCCATTCTACACGACCCCAGTATTTCAACTATAAAAATAACAGTATTAGAAAAATATTTATACATGGTCAAATTATAACAACAGCTAATGTATAAGTACCTGATACTCTTCCTCCAATCGTGATAGATATACTGCTTTCTCTGGTGTTATATACCTTTCGACCGTGGCCAACATTAGTATTACCGATTTTAATGTGTCAATGCCAAATATGAAACCTAAAATGATTTATATTTTTTTATATAGTAATATTTTTAATAATTGCAAATATAATAATAAAAAATAGTTTTCTTGCCGTGAACAGATGGGAAATCATATGATAAAAAATGTTTTGTGAGCGTACTTCTGGTCTCATCACTAATGACTGGAACGTTAAAACCTCTCGTCTTTTTTATATCAACTGAAAATCTATCGCAGAACCATTGAATTACAGGATCCCATTCTTTTACTTGTAGGTCGTATAATGCATCATTCTCCTATTTAAAAAAAATGTTAAATAAATGGAATTTCATTTATTTTATTTATTTATTTAATGATGAATGGCATGACAGAAAAATTCAAAAACCTCACTCACCCATATAAAGGTTCGATAAAGATTCTAAAGTGGGTTAGTGTGTGTCTCTGTAATCGTTTTCCTTTTCTCTAAGGCGTTATCTGCTTTTAACGAGTCACAGGTGACAAGTAACGAACGACCACACACATACATATCATTTCATCATTTGCCAATCACAAGGCTCTCACTCGCTGAGGGCATGAGCCTTACCAAACTCTCGAATGGCAGTCGAGGCCAAAGGAACCTGAGTCTCACACGTGACGTGAGGGCTCCCCTTTCGTGTCCATACTGCGGGGACCCGAGCCGTCTTGGTATGCGGTTTTATGTAAAGAGTTTCCCTCTCTTAGCCATTGCTGGCATTCGACGTACATCTTCTACCATGTTGGTATCGGATTTTACCTTACCGGGACTGTGTCCAGGGGAGGGGGTTTGTCTCGGTATTCGTTTATTCTCTTCTCTAAGGCGTTATCTGCTTTTAACGAGTCACAGGTGATAAGTAGCGAGCGACTACACACATACCCATATATAAATATATAACAATATAACGACCACACACATAGATATATATACACGTACATACGCATGTCAGGGTGCATTATTTTGTTCAGTTATCAAAGTTTACTTGAGTTTTTAGTCAACTTCATGTGGGGTTATGTTGACTATAATATAAAAAAAAGGTTTATAGGAGATTCTGACCATCAATTGTAATGGTATGGTAGATAGGTGTCTTTCATTCTGATATTTTCTTTTTTTTTAAAGTTCAACCTCAGACCTCGCTATTTGGTGGAGAACTGTCACCCTGTCTTTGATCGTTTTGAAGGCAATCGAAATACATAAAGTAATTAACATGATACAAGAAAAATAACGATGTGAATTAAGGCATATATAAAAGCATTTATTTGGGGGTAATTGTTTGGATCGATTTATCTGGTCGTTGGTTTGTCCGTGGCTATGATGGATATGGTGCCACCGGATGGAGGAGGGTAGGCAAACGGGGGGGATAAATTTATATCGACCGCGCCCGCGAGTCGATGCACAATACACTTTTCATTCGTGATCGCATATAAAGTTACAAAGAAGACAATGGTTTTTGTTTGTTTTATCAAGCACACCTGAGGAGTACAGGGACGATACTTGAAATTTTGCACACAGGCACCGGATAGGCAAAGAGTTTCTCACACTTATATTCTCCCCTAGTCAGTGTCTTAAGGCATTCAAAGATTTCGCCGGAAGGTTAACATATCAGGGTATTAAATTAGCTCAATCACGGTTAACTTACACTATCAACCCGATTTTATGTTACCTATAAGTTATGACACTGGTTCAATGACATGAAATACTTCAAATGTTTTTTAAATTAATGAATAATTAAAAATGCACTTACATGATATTGAAATAATAATGTATCAGTCATTAATATGTTTACCATATGATCAACCATGGATACTTTATTTAAATAATTAGGATTGTCCAATACAGTATTACTCAATGCAGTCTAAAATATGATAATTTAAATATTAGATAAAATTCCAATATTAAAATTGACTATAATATATATTGTATTACCAAATGCATTGTACTTTGATTAAGAATATCCGGCTGAGAGTCCCATTCTGCAGATATTGCGAGAGCAAGAGGTTCACTTTCAACATAAAATGATTTTCCTGTAGGCGTTTTTAATTTGCGCTGATCTAGTGTAATTTCATATTTTCCATTGCTATAAAGAATACCCGTATTTTTATAGAATCGTTTTCTTGTAGCTGCAATTAATAATATTCACAATTATATAAGGTACTATCTAAAATATATGATACAGGGTTTTTTTTATTGAATATATTGAAATATTTATTAAAAATATTCCTATGGCTAATTTTTTATCATTTTGGCTTCAATGTATTTTTTTAATCTATAAAAAAAAAATTAAATATCGTGCTAGAAACAGTGGTTATAAAACTAACCCAAGCTAAAACTAATAATCAAGGCATCAGTTTAAAGAGGTATCTGCGTTCTTAAGGCAACGTGACAATACGTGTTAATCAAAAAAGAATAAATTTATACTAGGTGGAACAAAGATATTGGATCCTAATTTTAATACATAATTTATATTATATTGCTGTGATCGATTGTAAAATAATTATCAAATAACCATAATTCGCAGCTGCGATGATTCTTGAGGAGATAAAAAATTGACTCCAAATACTGCTGGTTTTAGCATAGGCTTTTATTGGCCACATATCTTTCGTAATTTGATTCTTCAATAGAATACCATTACATAAAGACACAACGCGGGATTTTGACAGATGTCAATAACAATATTGCCAGCAGTAATAATAGTAGATAAAGAAATTTTCAATTTTATTCGACATGCGACAGCTAATCCATTATTATTAAAAAAAATAATGATAACAAAGTAGAACTATTGGTCTCACATTCATCGTTATTTTTTATATTACCGCAAACAAAAAAAAATACAATTATCCCGCATATATAGTTTACTTGCAATCATCGGTTTTAATTTTTCTTGAAAAAAATTAAAATATTACATATTTTTAAATTAAATACAATACTCTTTTAATACAGTGTCAGTTTTGCTATTATTATTTATGTTGTTTAAAATACGGGGGGAAAGTATTTTTGTAGATTACGATTAACTTAAATGTGTTTGATTTTGCATCAATACAACAGTTCTATTCGATTTTTGCAGGATAATGATTTGGATATACCCGATTTCATTGAGCAAATGGCCGCAAGAGGCTGATCCGCCCAAGGCCGCGCGGTTGGCAAACCTGCGAGCCGCTGTCTCGAGCGTGGTGGCTGAGCGCTGCCGGCGACATGGCGGACAGCCGGCTGTACGAGGTCCTGGGCGTACGCCGCGATGCCACCGACGCTGAGATCAAGCGCGTGAGTGCCTCCATGCCTGACCCCAGCCCGCCCCCGCCAAATCATTTACTTTGTGTTCCCCGAATTTATATAATCAAATCTCCGCTAGATTGCCCTGGTGATTCACTAAATTAATTTACCGTGGCATTTTTATTTTACACTTCCGCATGCCTATTTTATAATTAAATAAAAAAAAAATTGTGAGGTTAATTTTACCACTAGATCTATGGAAAATTTATATAGATATGATCCACGTTTTTCAATGCAATCATTTTTTTGCCCTAACCCTAATTTTGCATGAAATAAAACATGAACACAATTGTACGTTCATATTTTATATATATGATGATGATATATATATATATATCATCATCATATATATAAATTATTTCAACTTAGTTTGGTAATTATTATAGCCGAGATGTAAGCTTACTCTTATTTAATTTATATAAATTTAAGCGATACAACATATTCGATAGTATTAGGATATAATTGTCAACTTTTTCATCCCAGGTCTATAAAGAACACTTGACATTATAACTTCATTGATTTTGCAAGTCATTCGAAATGCACATAATATTCCGATGGACATTTAAATTTTCGATTGAGCGTCGACGGTAACTTTCCATGCTCGTAGTAATATGAAACTGTTTTTATATAATTATGTAAACTCGAGTTTTGATGTTAAATGTTGAATATATTATGCATTCTACATATGTATAGAATTGTACTCATAATCCAAGCAAAAATGCAGGTACAAATATTACCTGGGTATTGTGTCCCGAGTATTTATATATCATTTTTAGTTTTTGCTACCTGCTTTCATAACTAAAATATGTATTTTTTTCTCAAAAGTGACAATATATTTGTTTAATTGCGGACGTTAATTAAATCTATTTTTATAATTTATATATCATTATCATAAAACAATGATGCCGATATATTACTAACGATAAATGATATGACAACGAATAACGGCTATCGTTTCTCTTTAAACAATAATTCATTTTTAACTATCTCTGATTATCATTTTAATAAAATGTAGATATCTATCTCAGTATACCGTAAAAAGGAGATAACAACATTTTTTTTGACATTTTTAAGAGAAACTCCCAGCAAATAATAAGATAATGCATACATAATTTACTAGGAAAAGATTATAGATACAGTAAAATCTCGCTTTTATGTGCCCGGATTTGCGTTCAATTTTTACAGTCCCGTTTTATTTTCGTACAACTAGTACCCGCCTTTACGTTTTTTTATTTCCCGCAATTTGCGTTTGAAATATTTAAAATTCGAATAAATTTTAATTGTTACGTCATTACCGACAAAATATGATGCAAATAAAAAAGCATGGATGACTTTAAAATTGTTTGAAAAAAACTTTTAAGCTAAGATGCTATGATGGGAGCTAAGAAAAGAAAATTATATTATTCCTAAATAGATGCCCTTGTCATCCAACTAATTTAACACTGAGAAATATAAAATTAGCCTTTTCCCTTCAAACTTGTGAACCGCAGTCGAGGAATAATCTGTGCTTTATTACTACCTCAACGTTAACGTGATGACATCTGAAGTTATCGATATCGATGATATAGTGGACAGGAAGGCCACGGAAACTTATCCGATGAAAAATTATTTGAAGAAGAAAGGGTTCCATCCGATTTCAACAAAAGATGATGCTATGAGGTTTATTGAAGGCCTTAAAAGCTATTTTACTAGCATTTAAAACGTACGAGACAAAGCTTTCTTATCGATTTATAAGTTCGTAAGTTCGAAAGAGCTGTCTTAACCAGCACAAAAATATGTACCAAACTAATTCTCGTAATTATCTAAATAAAAAATAACTTTAATTTTTTTCGCTTTTAAATTCTTTTTGTCGCTCGCATCCAGTACGATGTACCAAACACGAGTACTACTGACACATGCAGTGAGAATTTGGCGGTTAGACTACCGGAGTCCTCAGTTTGCGGCGGAACATCGGCGAGTGTGCTTCTCATATATGCGTCATAAATAACTATTTTTATTCTTAAAATAATCCTTTTTTTTTTAAATGTTAAGATATTGATGAAGAATTCATCAATATTTTGACATGAGCCGCCGTGACGGATCGGTTAACACTGAGGTGGCCGCTCAAATTACCGAAAACTTGCGGTAGGAGCCGCCGATTTACCTTTATGTTGACAATGGGGTCGAAATAAAGATATCTTTATGAAAAAATGTTTGCATATTGGTCACGTATTTAACACAGATTTCATATAACGTTTGGGAAAAAATCCGGCATTCGATACAACCACATATGAGTATTATATTACCTCTTTGAATTTTGCAATTTTTTGCTTGACTAAAGCGTTAAAAAAAAAAAAGAATTGTGAATAAACGAGAAACTATATGGATATGTTATCGGATAAAAATTGTTAACGAAAACATGATGCGTATGCTGCATTGCCGGCCATCAATGATCGAACCCGGGATGATGCAGCATATGCATCATGCGGTCATCAATGATCGAACCCGTGATGATGCAACATAGCATCAGCGGCTACCATGTTAACCGCTTCACGGTTTATTTTTTTCGCAAAAATCAGTCCAAAAAAATCTATTTATTTGTCTCTTGTATGCATTTGCACACGCATATGTGTGTCCGTCCGGAAACGCACGGATTGTTTTCTCACCCATTGGTATGTAAAACCGTGAAGCGGTTAATAATAAAATATTATAATATGACGTTGATTTTTTAATTTTCCTATGCCATCGTAAATGATTTCTCCTTCAGTTATCGTAAATGAAGTCTCGTGTTTAGGACATTTAGCAGGTTTAGAACGAGTGCGTCCTCTAGGTTGTGCCATTAATTATAATTGTATGAGTTTCCTCGTTGTCACTATGGTCTGGTACCAAATTAAGGGATGAGTTTGTGGGAATGAATTCTGGTTAGACGGGAAATAAAGAACCATGACAATCTAGCCGGGTATAATCATATCGCTGCATTATCTTCATATATTTTCCATGTGCTATTTCTTTGACTAGAATACGAGAAAGTCGATAATTAACCAAGTTTCGATACTTTTGCTCCCTCTTCCTTCTTACTAGGAGGCTTCTCCTTTGAAAACCTCTTTATAAATAACAGCATACCAAGACAGGTAGGGTCACCGCGGTATGGGCGTATAAGGGAAGTCCTCATGCCATTATAAGACCCCGGCTTCCTTGGCCTTGATACCATTTGAGAGTCTGGTAAGGCCCAAACCCTCAGGGAATGAGTGCCTCGTTGAAATTTACCTGTGACTACCATTACCCAAATGTCCAGCTCCACAGTATCAGTTTTTTATTTTCTTGTTGAATATATTAGTTGTAATAACTTAGTGCACGGATGAGGATGTAGCATTTTGAAACTGTATTCCTTTGTTTATAATTGTTGTAATTACATAACACAATGATTTAAAATTCAATTACGTTATTCAACCGATGGATATCGAGTTATGACCGATTCTTCATAATTTAAAAAATTTGTAAACTCCCACACCCCGTTTATCCCATATCGGGAAATATTGTATTAAATAAGATTTGAACGTCGTTTTCTTGATAAATTATGTTTTTTTTTTTTTTTTTCAGAGCTATCATAAGTTAGCGAAGGAATTCCATCCCGATAAAAATCCTGCAGCAGGAGACAAATTTAAAGAAATATCATACGCGTTTGATATTTTATCTGATCCAGAAAAACGACAGTTTTATGATAGACACGGCATGCAAGGAATGCAAGAGAGCGGCGGGATGGACGGCAGATTTCCATCGGGGGATTTATTTTCCAGCCTATTTGGCAACCCATTCTTCAGTATGATGGGTGGAATGGGCGGGATGAGATCCTCCAGGATGGGACCGCAGCGCGGCGAGGATACCATACATCCGTTAAAAGTATCGTTGGAAGACGTTTACAATGGAAAAATCGCACGGTTGGAACTTAGTAAAAATATTATATGTAAGTCGTGCAACGGTATCGGCGGCAAATCCGACGCCATCGTTGTGTGTAGAATTTGTGGTGGACAAGGTATTCAAACCGCATACAAGATGCTGTCGATCGGAATGACCCAACGGTTTCAATCCCGCTGCGTCGGATGTAACGGCCAAGGCCAGACATTCAACGAGAAAGACTTGTGTCATTCGTGTAAGGGCAAGAAGGTCATCAATGAGACCAAGATATTAGAAGTACATATTGACAAGGGAATGAAGGAGGGACAGAAGATAACCTTCGCCGGAGAAGGCGACCAACAGCCCGACACGCAGCCCGGCCACGTATACATTTTACTCCAGGAGAAACCTCATGCTCGGTTCCAACGTGATCACGATAATTTATATATGGAACACAAGATAACGTTAACGGAAGCTCTCTGCGGATTCAGTTTTGTAATAAAACATCTCGACGGCCGCGAATTGATCATCCGAAATCCTCAGGGGACCGTTATTAAGCCGGGCGATGTCAGGGCAATCAAGGGCGAAGGGATGCCGCATTATAAGAATCCGTTTGAAAAGGGAAATTTGTATATTAAGTTCGATATTACTTTCCCCGATAATCATTTCCAGACTCCCGAAGTTTTGAAAGTCTTAGAAAGCGGATTGCCTCCTCGTCCGGCGTTTGTGATGCCAGTCGGCGAAAACGTGGAAGAGGTAGACCTCAACGATTACATTGAAGACGCCAAGCGGGAAGAGGCCTACAACTATGAAGACGAGGAACACTGTCACGGTGGACCGGGTGGTCTACAATGCACACAACAGTAATCTAGGCACATCAATTACTATTATTTGAAAGATGTATATTTTAATAGGTCATATTGTTTCGGTATTATAATAAATTACTCTAATATTAAGAATGCAAAACACAGATCGACGAAGTGTATCTCGCTTTACTTTTCTTTATTCTCGTTGTCATCTATACATGTTTTAACGGATGACATAAATAAATTCCTTTTGGTATCCGATTAATCAAATTGGTGGTAACAATTATATGTTTCGACTCGTCTAAAAATTATGATTTTACGAAATATGTATTTCATTAAATAATTTTTTTAATAATGAGCCATTGTTTAATTTATTCCTTCCTCTCTTGCGGGATGTGACGTATATTTATTTTAGGAACAAGGTCGGCTAATACATATGCATGCCAAATTGCAATCTATTGATAGCGGTAAAAATCAGATCCAAAATAAATATTCCGAGCTCTTTTCACAAGTTTAACCAATAAAATTGATAAAACAGTGTTACTCGACGAGTAAAATATCACTTGGATCATGAAAAATCAAATATTAATAATTAAATTTGCTATCTATATTGATTAAAACTTATCAGTGACCTTTAGATTCTGTGCAATAATATTCCGTTGACTCGTTCAATGCACTAACTGATTATTATTGGATGTATTTCAAACATGCACAAAAACAGTGGTAAATAATCCCCCGCGTCTACTATCTTTAATTGTGGTCCAGTAATAAATTATACCTCGATTGATAAATTTGTCAAACCCTATCATTATCATTACTAAGAGAGTGAATGCTCTCTTTTTCCATATATTAGGAAACCCCGAAAGAAATTGCGTATTTTAAACCTTAATAGTCGATTGCGGTTTGTGTCTGAACACGTTGAAGAAAGCGAAAGCATCGAAGGTAAAATGGCAAAACTAGAAATTGATGAAGGACATCAGATATTGTATGCTACTTTTTTTTGACCGGGGCTTGAATGCCAGCAAAGCCACCACAGCTATTAAATAAATTGAATGGGATGGAATTTGGACACCGCAATTCTTTGTTGTCGAGACAAAGAATTCGACCCTCTTTACACCCAATTGTAACTGGAGATGAGGAATGAAAGATTAACCGAGAAAATAAAAGTTAAAGGAATAATTCTTCACAACGATAATGGACGCACTTATCAAGAATGACCCTAGAAAAAATTCAGGAGTTAAATTTGGAGGTTATTATTTATACTCGATAATATAAATCAGTGTAACGGCTTGTAGGTAACACGCATATTATTTCGATAATGTAAGTTAACCGCTACAGTAGTTAGATAGGTGTCTGATGAATACTATAAATTTAGGGAATTCTTTATATCACTGGCCAGGGGGTATTATGTAAGAGGAAGAGACCCGTTACTTCCGCATGGTTTATAAAAATATTTATGTAGGTAGTTAGGAATTTAATGCCATACTTTGTTGAATAAATAATTTTAAATAAATAATATAAAAAGGGCTGTCGTAATTTCAAGTAAATATTTGATGCTATCAATTTTCTATTATTACAACCTTCAAGTTAGGTTTTAACAGAATCGAAGATTTTTCTCTACATCAGTAACCAGGCAGTAAATATGTGTTTCGCATTTTGGAGTGCTTTCAATAAATTTTCTAGAAACGTCCCAGATTACCATAACTAAAAAAAAAATAATCACTCGAATTACCGAGAGTCAACACCGGCCTTTGCTGGTAAGAAACACTTAGTGTCTCTGTCATCAGTAATCGTTAGAGACGTGACTATCCCGGGTTAAGTTGACCCGGCTCCCTAGCCATCCAAAGGTAAATGCCGGGACAGTAAGCCACTTCTAATGCTAGTGGATCAACCTGCACCAGGATTACGTAGCCAACTGTTCTTGGTGTGCTCTGAAAGGACGAAGGCAATTACAACAATGAGCATGCGAGGAATGGCAAAGCAAAAGTCATACGAAATCATCATCTATACACCAATAAATTTTTAACAGTTTCTACGTCTTACAACCACACAGTCTCCACTCTAATATCTCTTTCTACCACAGTACAATCCCGTTTTTACGTTTTTGAAAGGACCGATAAAAAAACGTAATTAAAGAGAAAACGTAGATTTGGGGTTAGAAGCAAATAATATACAAATAAGTCCTCTTCTTTACAAGATAAATTCATTGTCAGATTAGTTTTACGTGGCTGTGATTCCACTAGATCATCGATATCCATATCTTGAGATATCATCATTTTAGTAGGAATTTATTCCCAGACATCATAATAACATTGTGCGGCGTAATATCTTCTACAAGTGTTTGATAATATAATGCATTGCATCTCGGATCTTCTCGTCGTTCCAATTTTAATAATATTTTTAACAGATTTCTGCTCCTATTTATTTTAAACATTTTAAATCATAGCACATTCAATTAAATGTTTACAAATTGATTTGAATTTAAATGTAAATTACGGGAAATAAAAAACATATAAGCAGGTAATAAATGTACTAAAATACAACGGGATTGGAAAAATTGAACGCAAATAGCAGAACGTGAAATCCGGGCATGTAAACCGGGGTTTCGCTGTATTTTGAACATAATCGTGGATTTCCATCACAAACTATCATCGAATAGCCGTGGATACACGGCGTGTCAGCATGGTGTTGCGGCTGTGTGGCGCTCGGCAGTGAGTCGCCGAACATTGGAAGGAGACGATTATCGTGACAAAAATGTTTGGCGGTGTATGGCACGGAGTTTTGGTCCTTACCGTGCTTGTGGACATCGCGAGCGCGGGTGATCGCCTGCTAGACCGCATCTACTGCGGTCATATCAGTTGCTACGACATACTTAACGTCACGCAGCAATGCCATCAAACAGCAGATTGGTCGAAACTATCGACAACTCGCCAGTTTCATCCCGATTCTCATCCCAAGGCTGAAGCGGAGGAGGTCTTTGACTCATCGCAACCGCATACGAAATACTACATCAAATCGCCTTTTTATTGCAATATTACAAATCTTGAGATAGGTAGTCATCTGCGGGTATAATTATTTTACCTTTCTATGTCAGAAAGTGAGTACTCGCTGAATCTCACGCTAGGATCTCTGACCATCTCACACATGACTTATATTATGGACAGATAGGATCTGTGTAATAAAGAGTAGAAAAACACTTATTTCCTCCGACTTATTTATATTTCCAAAATAATAAATAATTCATCGACAACTAGTATTCCGATGAAGAAAAAATAGACATTGCCTCATAACTCCGATTATCAGTCGATCAAGGTGAAGGTATAAAGAAATAAAAATGTAAATGAAACACAATGCAAAGTTTTTTTTATTATAATCATAATATATAACAGAATTATAAAGAATGAGAACCGTTGTTGCATTAGTGACTTAGCTACGTTATCAAAAACTTTGTCTCATTTAATATCATTTATTTAAATTATTAAATAAAAATAAATAATATATATATAATTTAGAGATGCAATACTGAAAATATTGTGTATGGAGGCATATATTTGCAGCTTACACGGCGATTTTACACTTTCATAGAGATTAAAAAATAGACCGGCGTTGGACTCGCGTAAACGTGTCCGAACGCCTGCACCACAGTAGTTAAGTCACGGTTGCAAATTAATAAAAAAAGAACCGAACCATCGTTGGTATGTGATATAACATTAGTTACTAATCTAAGTTTGAAATCAAATAATTAAATTATAAATCGATAACGTTTACACATTATAAACTATGAGAGAACTAAATAATAACTATTCAATAATCAATTAAATAATAAACTTTTTCATTTTACAATTATATCACTGAATTTAGAATAAAAACAATTGCCGAGTGCGCGACGTCGACGTAAAAACAACCATCCGACGCGTACACACACGCTCGGCTCAATCAAATGCAATCGGCGCTAGAAGTTATCGCATTAGCATATCGTAAATTCATAGATGGAAGTCGCATCATACACGCTAGTTAGGAAAAAACGGGTATTTAAAAAAATCATTTAACCATAATGTACAAAAAAAAATTGATGAATTTTTAAAAGAACTATTTTTTCCTAATTATTCTGTATTACGTTTATATATAATAAAACTTAGTAGAACATGCTTTTGTGATTTTTTCAGATCAAGGATAAGACAAGGCGCAGATCCGTAACGAATTACACACAATGATCATTTATTGTCTAGTGAAGTTAAAATTTGTATCGTAGGTGACTTGCACTAAAGAATCGAGTATTTCTTTTATTTGTAGGACGACATTAGCACTCAACAGTCAGAATTATAGACACTCTCTCGTTACAATCTAGCATAGCTAAATTCATATATTGCTCTTATTCGTCCAACATCCGGTCATCTATTACGATTCCGAACGTCTTGGTCCTCGAGGCTGGATATTTAAACATAAAAGTGTATTCGGGGTGTTTTACGCATTATTGCGTATTCAAAAATGCAATCAAATAATATTGTGTCGATAATTATTTCGCATATTAAATTTGTACTCTGCAAAAATGATTCTAGGCAAGATCAACGTCGACCAAAACAATAATATGTCACGTTATACAAAAACCAATTAACAATAAGTAAAAAAATAGAAAAATATATGCGTACTTTTTTACACAAGCTCTATATATCAGGTTTAGACGCCTTGCTTCGGAGAGCAGGTTAAAAATTAATTCAACACTAAAAACAATAAAAAAAGCACATTGCGAAATGATTAAATTTACACATATATATTTATATATATACCTGAATTTGATGAAACATTAAATACACGTGTATAAAATTATCAAAAATTAACTATAGAAATGGGAGAGACTGTAGAAAAGATAAATGCAAGTCTCGTGCATTTCTTCCATGATCATAATATTCCATATTATGTTAAATACATCTCTAGCGACTACATTTTAACATTTACTGTCGTTAATTTAATACAAATAAACATTATTATTGCTTTCGGAATAATTCAATAATACGACTATACAAATCAGATCTATCGTTCGAGAATCTTGTGAACGGAAATAAATAATAGTTGCCGACCGACCGTATTTAATTAATTGTGCCCGGTATATTACATATGCTTAATAATAATAATAAAACGAAAAACATGACCGGCGTGAATAATAATCCGAATCATTAAATCGCGACATACCTTTAACGATACAGCGAAAAAAATATATTTTGCATGTTTATAATAAATAAAATGAAACAAAAGAGTACGAATATAATTTTGAGGTTATCGTTGTAATTTAATCTATAATGATGATTAAACTCACAACAATGGATCACAGTAATGCTATCTGCCATTATGTAATAGTAAATATGGATTTAATGATTCGGATCTTAGAATCCAGCTCGCTGAACTGAAATATTTATATATTTTTTTTAAACAAAGATAGGGATATAATTTTATAAAATTGATCTAGTTATGGATTTCGTGATATTCATTAAATGATAATAACCGCTTCTCCATATATAATAAATTAAGATTTTTAAATGATAAGATTCCAGCAAATGGGAGTTTTGTTGAAACGAATGATAATTAATTTATTGGGGATATATTATTATTATAGTATCGTACTATATATTAGTCTTGTGATATATAAGGAGTTGCACATTCACACGGGATGAATGCTGCGACATTACGGATATATTTAATCAGTATAAGGCAAAGAACATATTGCAAATAGTATCTACAATAAATTTGTAATATAAACGCAACGACGTTGCATTTCACAATAAATACAAAGAACGTGATTCCATATGTGATTATCAAACAACGGTGTAATTTGGTATTCTAAATTTTAAAGCACTTATGTTAATTTATCTAATGAGACAAGTCACACAAAGTTTTGACGGTCCTATACAGTCATCATGGCAAAAAACTCCGCACTTTTTACAGACAATCATCGCGCGGAGATTGCAAACACACGCCGAATCACCGGGCAACGTTTCTTTGTGCACACTCGGATAGATGCTGGCATCGGGACAGTGTCCGGCATCCACCGAGGCCAAAAATTGAGTGTCGTCGGCGTAGCATGTGGGACGTCTTGAAACAGCTTGTGTAGCCGGACTAGGACTATGCGATTGAAGCGGTAAATCTTCAATGTTTTGTGATTCGGTCGCACTTGCAGGTCGACCTTGTATTCTATTATTCCCGACGCACATCTGAATCTAGAAAAGAAAAAAATAACCATTAAAAATTCAACATATTAATAGTTTTACATATATACCAAAAAAGGATAATTGGCGATAAATCATTTTCTATATAAAAAAGATCAAATTAAATTTAAAGTTGTTATGGATCGATCATTGTACATCTACGCCACGATGCCCAGGCATCCCCCTGGCTCTTTACCCCCAGCGCTTGCGATGTTCGGACGTCCCCACATTTCTCTCCGGTAAAATGCAGCCGCCATTATCCGCGTACTATATCCGGACTCCACCATGACGACTCTGGATATTTCCTCTTGTTTTTCCCGTGGCAATCCTCATCGACACCGTAGTATCGTTATTATATTTATTTACCGTCGACTAATCAACAGGATAAGCTACTAACGTTGCAGTTAACGGAAATTTGCATTTAATTAAAATCACTTTTAAAATAGTGGTTATTGATTTTTATAAAGGAAAACAAATACAGTAGAACCTCGATTATCCGGATTAGTCAAAATAAACAAAAAAAATACGAATTAGTTTTTTGTGTAAAGGCGTGCTGCTGATTTTCACATCTGCCACACGCATCGGTTTAAATGCGTTTTACGCATTTGTTCTAGTTTCAACAAGTCCAGTTTTGTCTAATAAATATGGTGTCGGAACCAACGATCTCTCGATATAAAAAAAAGCTTACTAATGGTTTAATGTCAGAAGATGGAACCAGAGTTAGCGTTATGAAAAATCCGCTAAAATCAAAAAAGTTGAAGAGAGTGTATTTTTATGTGGTTCATACAAAGACGATCATCTGGACAGCCAATATCTGGTCCATTATTGTGTGAAAAGGCAATATTTTTTAATACAAGATTAAATGAAGATTCCACATTCAAAGCAAGCTCGGGCTGGCTTGGATGATTCAGAGGACGACATGGTATCAGGGAACTTCAAATTCATGGAGAAAAGCTTTCTGCCTTCAGCAAACACTTTCATTGACACATTGAACATTTTTGTGGAGAGGGAAGGATTCGACGAAGAATTTATTTATAATGCTGACGAGACCGGTTATATAACAAAACGTGAAAATACTGCACCAGGGTACAAAATTAGTAAAGAACGTGTCACCATAATAGTGTGTGCCAATGCAACAGGCAGACATAGACTTCATAGGACAGCTAGAAATTATGTAGCATATCATGAATAACTATTATTATTCTTATAATAATCCATTTTTAAAAAAAGTCAAGATATTGATGAGGAATTCATCAATATCTTGACTTGATTAGCTTGGGGTCTATTTTCCTTATTAAAATAGACCCCCTTTGGACGACGGGTTGGTTTCCGATGTGGACGTGGCTTGTAGGTACCAATGGCTTGTAGGTAACAGTGGCTTGTAGGTTAGAGTGGCTTGTATGTACCAATGGCTTGTAGGTGACAGTGGCTTGTAGGTAACAGTGCCTTGTAGGTGACAGTGGCTTGTAGGTACCAATGGCTTGTAGGTAACAGTGGCTTGTAGGTTAGATGTTTGTGAGATGACTGTTTGTCATTTGGGAAATCAAAGAACCCTAGATGCTTTAAAAATATCAATAGTCTTCCTCCGGTTGAATATGATCATCAGAAAAAAGCCTGGATGAATGGTGAAATATTAGTCCAACACATTCTGAAGCTTTTCAGTGTTTAGATGTCGTGATGAAGTGGTTTGAGAGTCAAGAAGAGTGTGATTCAGGACAACTTATATGTTTTAAAAGTATTCGCGATTTAGCAGCTTGGCCCTATAGCTATAGCCCTGGTTACAATCTGCACGTTAACAACTCAGCTCCTGGGCTTATGGCTGGCAACCTGACCAGTATTGAAGAGCCTAGTTAGCCTGGAGGACAACCAGTGCAATCCTGGCCTCAGGGTTGAGTTGGACGCGTCTTTAATGGAATTCGCATACTGTCCTCCAGTTGGCAAAGACCCACCTCTGGTTATAAGGCCATTTAAATATTAATAATAATAATTACCAGATTTGGATTATTTGATGGCGGAGCACTGGACGCTCTCGGCGCTACTCCTGGTGTGCGCTGTACTAATATATATTGGCCCATACCATTTTCTACGATCTTTAAAAATAAAAAAGATTAAAATACATTATCGAGGAGACATTAATTAACGAATATAATAGTTATATTAACCGGTATTCCTTGATTGTATATATGACGGAACATAACGGGTCCTGGTTGCGGTTTCACAGCGGGAATCGTCGGGATGGGCGGTGGCGTAAAACGTCTAGGCACCGTTTTCGTCGCTACGTTACCTCTTCCGTTGGCCAACATCGAAGGCGGAGGTTTTAATTGACATTGCAGTTGTTCACGATTTGGACTGTTTTGAATAACAGCTTGACATATTTGGTAGCTCCTCTCTAAATTAACAGCACCTGGAGGAGGTTTGTTTGAAGCGCGGCTCCTAGAACAATAAGTACGATCATAATCATCCAATATCCAATGTAATTCCATTCGGGTTGAAAATATATTTTTAAAATTATTACCTGCCCCCGGTCGATTCTTTAGTAACGGGTTTGATTTTCGGTTTTGAATTTATTGGCAGCGTTTTGGTAGCAATATTATTAGCGTTCGATAAGTAACTGTTTGCAGCCGTAGTCGTCGATAAATTAAAATCTGCCCCAATTTCCAATTTAGGCAAAACATTTGGAACAGTTTCAAGATTGGAGGAAATATTTAATGCCGGCGACACCGATTGAACTACGGTAGATTCGTTAACTGGAACCTTGTTTTTTGGAACATCGTCTTCTTCATTTTTAATTTCTAGAGGAATCCCCAATTCCGAACGGCTTTCTTCGGCTTGCATCATAAAATTTTTAGGATAATTAGATATACTAATATTAGTAGGCTCCGAATGGAAGGTTAAAGAATGCTGCATCTCTTCTTTCACATTCCACTGCATCATATTATTTGACGGTCCATCCATATTCCACTGTTGGAGTGAAAATGCATCATCTCGATATTGCATCGATAACTCATTTTGAGGGAGCAAAACCTACATAATAACAAAGCATTTTTTTAATTTATTAATAAATTATAACCAATATTTTATGAATTTCTAAGAAGACTATTTACCTGAGAATCGTTTGATTCTAAATTTGTACTCAAGGAAACGGGAATTTCTTCAGAATGTGATATATCATTATTAGTAACATCCTCTGCGCTGGATCGGTTCAAATCTAAATGCGATCATAAAATAGTTGTTAAAATTAAATAAAATAATCGGAAAACCCATTATTTTGGCCGAACAAGAACTGGAACTGAACTGAAAAAGTATGTTCAAACACATGCGTTAACACAATTTTTTCACAATTTGAAAAAATTGTTATTACTGAATGATTTATCCCTCAAATAAATATTTTTCGACTCAACAGAGTTGAATGTCCTCGAATTTGGGTGAACTCGATCGCATTTGTTTATGTATGTTATTTTATCATAAAATATATATTTCTAGTTTTAGTCATAACACGTATAATTAATTATTATTTATATTATCGTGTCGATTTGCAAATTAAAGAAGAAAGAATAAAACGTTCTAATTTACTTATAATTTTCAAATCAAATAAAAATGTTCGTTATTTTTGCCTGAGTGAAAACTAGAATTAAACCGCAACAGAAAATGGCCATGGAAAAAAAAACCTTTCTAAGCTTCGCAATGTATCCTCTAAAAAAGATATTTCTTTATTAAATATAAACATTTTTATACACACCCGAATTTTCCCCAAGAGCGAACACGGGCAAACCGTCGACGCGAGACTGCAGCAAAATTGTTTCGTCCAAAGATCGAACGTCCGGAACGTCTAAAACAAAAATAAACTTTCATAAGGAAGAGTCGGACAATATTTGGATTCGCCAAAGAAGAAATTCGGAAAAGTCCTGCATCGGAACAAAAGGAGCGGACGGGCGTTCGGTCGAAAGTTACCTTCGGCGACGGCGCTCGATTCTAAAACGAAAGACTCGGCGTCGTCGAATCGATCGTCGACGGTCGAGGCGTCGTCTCTTCGGGCCGAAGACTCGGCCGGCGAGGGGCGGGAAGCTTCGTCGTCTTCTCGCTCGATCGAGAGGTCGTCGTCGTCGCGCGGCACCACGTCGGGAAAATCTTCCGCGGGCGGCGGCGAAGGGGACACGCCGCCGTCGAACAAATCGACCCCGGTCGCATCCTCCTCTTGAAAATTTTCACAAAAAGGAGGGCCGCCGTCGAGTCGATCTTCGGTCGACGGCCCCCGCGGCGAGCCGTCGGCGACCGCGGTCGAGGACCCGCCCGGCGGATCGATCTCGGCGAACACGCTGTCCTCGAAGGGATCGTCGCGGGCCGTCGGGTCGCCCTCGCAGTCCATCGGCGGAAAGCTCGCCTCGGTCGCGTCGCCCTCGCTCGGGTCGTCCTCGTCGCCGGCCGGGACGCCGTCGTCGGAGCATTCCGAGTCGTCGTCGAAGGAGACGCGAGAAGAATCTTCGATCTCGAACGGGTCCTCGCGAGACTCGCCGTCGACGAGATCGAACTTGCCCTTCTTGCCGTCGGTCGCCGAAGGAGACTCGGCCCCGGGCCTCTTCTCGGCGCCGGAGGTCTTGGACTCCTCCGACGGGCAGTCTTCCGAGTTGCCGGCCTCGTCGGAGGACGGCAACAGCAGCGGGTCGACGGCCGCTTCGGGCTCGGCGCCGCGGCCGCGGCGGTAGTCATAGGGCGCGCGCGGCAGCGGCAGCAGGTCGGGCACGGGGCCGGGGCCGGAGCCGAGGCCGGAGACGAGGCCAGGGCCGGAGACGAGGCCAGGGCCGGAGCCCCAGGGCCAGGGCCGGGCAACGGCTGCCAGAACGGAGCTCGCGTCACGGCGCCACTTCTGCGGAGCCGGGCGCTTCCAGACGCGGCGCGGGCGGCGAGCAGTGGTGGGCGGCTGCAGCGGCGCGGGCTCGGGGTATACCGCCGCTCCCCCCACACGGGTTCGAAATGTTTGAGCTTCCAGGGATCCAGGCGGCCTTTCTCGCGCTCGGCCTCGCAGCGCAGCCGCTGCTGGTTCTCGGGCGTGAACTCGCCGTCCGACAGGCCGTCGCGCCACTCGAGGCAGGCGCGCGCGAAGAACTCGTTGTTGAGGCTGGACGAGCCCAGGCGGCCCGAGGGCCCGGGCCGGTCCACGGCGGGCAGCAGCCGGCCGAGCCGCAGCTGGCAGAGGCCGGGCAGCAGGGCGAAGGTGTGCTTGTTGAGCAGCGCGCGCAGGTTGGCGTTGACGAGGATGGAGTCGGGCGTCTGCAGGTCGATGCGGCCCTCGCGGGTCTGGCGCAGCTGCGCGGAGAGAGTTGTCGGACGAGATGTTGCGATGAGGCAACGGATCACAAACCCATGATGTGCCGCCGCCACCGCCGACACCGCCGCCGCCGTCCGCCCCGCCGGCGACGCAATGTTTTCGTTCGCGCCTCTTCGCCAGAGGGCGCGGCTGGGATCGCGCTTCGATTTTTTTTCGCCCTTTCGCCCTCTTCGCCGTCGTCGTTTCGATTTCTCGCGCGCAAACAAAGAATCTAGTCGATTTTTCCCTATTACTATATTGTTCTATTGACCTATTTGGGACCCCGAGTTTTTCATTTTTCTCGAATAACTCTTATAAAATAAATCCTTTGCGTCGCAAACTTTTTGTGTTTGTCTAAAGAACGAGCTTCGTCGTCCTTCTTTGGCCGCATTCGAGAATAAAAAATAAAAACTTCGATTTTCGCTTCCGTTTCGACGCGACCGCGAAGTTTTTGCTTGCTCGCGGCTGATGCGACGCGCAAGGGCGAGCGAAACTTTCCCGGTGCCGCGCGTCGAGAAAATTCCCAGACGGCGGCGCGTCCACGATCTGCGGGATCACGGGACGTCGCCGAGTTCGCGCGTCGCATTGATTAATAATAAAAAAAACAAAATATCGACCAAATTAGGAAGCGTATTAGGTCCGTTTTCCTTTATAACGTCCGCCGTCGTCGGTTTCGAGCGGCCGCAACGGATCGATTAAAAAAGAAAGCTCGATCGGAATCGAGCTCGAAATCGGATCGACTCGCGTTATTTTTATTACATACTTATGAGTTTAAAACGAATTCATAGATTTCGAGTCCTTCGAAAAACCCCCTCCGGCCGCATCTTATGACCGATCCGTCGCGACAAAAAAAATACCAAAATTTGCATATTATATATCAAAATCCTCGCCTCTCGATATTTCTAAACGCTACGATAAGGCGACGGCGTCGAATTCGCTTAATCGCGATAGCGTCGAATTTCGTCGATCGATCGAACGAAAGAGAAATCGTGGCTAGAACCACCCGTATGTATCGTAAATTAAAAGTTGTGGCTATATTTTTGCCTTCGCAAATTTATTCAAGCGCGAGCCGCGATCTTTTTAGTTTCTTGGAGCGTTTAAAGATTCGATCGTAATTGCGAATCGACGATTTTATAAAGTAATTTTGTCTATGAAATGTGACAGCGTGGGAAGGCGCGGTTCCAGTTCTGGCAACATTCTCTAGGTGCCGCCGGGGATGTCGATCGATTCTCCGCTCGGATTGGACAAAGGACGAACGCGATTCGGAGCATATTTTCGAATAATTCCGAGCAAATTTTAATTCTAGATCGAAACGATTGCGCGTTTCCGGTTCGAACGATTGCGTTTTAATTTACAAAAATGAATAACTACGATCTATACTATTATCCCAACGTATGTCACGTTTGCAAATCGGCCGACCTCGATTTGAAATTCTGCAAATCTTGCAAAATCTATCGATACTGCTCCGTCGAACATCAGGAGATTCATTGGCCCTCCCATAAAAATCTCTGCAAAATATTCAAACGATATATGAAATCGAACGATTTAAATAATTGTTTCGAAACGAAGCCGAAAACTGACTGGGTTCAAACTAGAACTAACGTAAAAAACGCTATGGAGCGGAACATTGGACGACTGTTGAAGACCTCTGAAAATCAGGTAGCGTCGAACCGTATCGAACCGGCTCGAGGGAATATATTATTTATACGGCGAGTTTTTTATAGGTTTGGATGTTCCCGAGAGCTTGTGCGGTGTGTCACAGCGTCGACGTCAAAAGATTATTCGATTGTAAAAAATGTCCGGGAACCAGCTTTTGTTCGGCGGAACACAAATATTATGCGGACCACGCAAAATTCTGCCATCTGATGTCGGTGCAATTCATTTATTACAAATCGTTGTCATACGGTATTGTGTAGTTATATTGATATATGGAAATATCTCAGACAAAATATATTTTTCGTAAATGTATTGTAGGAATTTTGCTAGATGCGCCGTTGCAATCCGTCTTTCCCACCGAGGGCATCCCATATGAGCATTTAGAATGTACAATTTTTGACAAATCGCAAGATATCAAACTTCGGACTATACGTCAATCAGAAAAATTCAGCCATCTTTTTTCAATTTTTCATGTTTTAAAATTATCCGACATCGTTGAACCCGATATGATAAGTTTTTATTCGTCGGAAGAAAAGCTAACGTTTCACATTGTCGGAGCTATACATGAATATGAATTTTTGGACAGGTTTAATAATTTTTCTTTTTTGTTTAAAGATATATTAATCCGCATTTTAAGTTATTGTTTATAATTTTAGACATGTTTGCGAGCTATTATTTCATTGGATATCGAATCTGAAGCAGATCGAGATAGTTTTCATCGGACCGGAGTTGTTGAGATACAAAGGTGACAATTATGGATTTTGCCACAGGTGCCGAAAGAAGAATGTGAAAATTTCATACAAATTTGAACATGTTTTATATTCGGAATATTTTTCATCCGTCGACTACAAACGACCAAATTTGATCGCAATTTTTAATTGCGGTTTCAGCGAATTTAACGATTGCACTTATGACACATGGAAAGATTCGATACATTTGTTGATGACGCCAAATATTCCAATATTGTTAACGTCTTACACTTACCAAGAAGCGAAGGATGATTTTAAAAAACTCACCAATTGCATTAATCCCGATATTTTGCACGAGGTTCTAGAGTATTGTTCTAAAAATAAATACAGCGGGATGTTGCCCTTGAGAGATTGGACAAAACCTCTCGACGTATACTATGTTAATAACTACATGTCCGTTATTAGGAGACGCGGAGAATAAACCAATCCCATACATCTATATGTTCGCAATATCAATTATAACTAATATTATGTACACTTAATGGATGTTATCGATGTTATTCCACTTATTATATACACACATACATATTCAATTAGGCTATATTCAAAATATATTAGATGTATTTTTCGCTGATATATCAGTGTTTTACAATATCAACGTTGCCAGTTAGCAAAAGTACTATTTTTCGATTGGGTAATTGAGATAATATGAGTACGAGTATGACTGAGTTAAAATGACTGAGAGCGATGTGATAATGTTATGACTGAATTAGGTCAAAAATGTCTGTTATTCAATTTTTATATTAAAACTCTTTACAAGTTTCTACATTCCATTAATGCATTCCATAAAATTTTTATTTTATTCTTATGTATATTCCAAATTTCATTCCTTTTTTTTTTATTTTGTACTATAATATATATATTTTATTATATTACTCTGTTTCGATATATGTATAAAATTTCTTAATGAAAGCAATACTCTCGACAAAAATGTTCTATATTTCCTGTGTACTGTAGAATTGGCTATCACCTTTACCTAATTATTCCTTCCTCTATAGAGAGAGATTAGCAAGGGTGCATTATCGCATAGGAGATTCCAACTCTGACTATATTTATTCATGATGCCCCACTAATCATTTGTGTTAATATTTATTTTTGTAACTTGATTCAAAGCTAAGCTAATTCTCATCCGATGTATATTTATGTAAGATAAAAAAAGCCATTATTTGATATCCACATTAATATATGTAGTCATTATACTTATAAAATACATTCCTAGTCAGTAATTCTTTATTATATAATCAGTAAAATTCCAACTTTTTTTTATTAGAGACAGTCCTCGACTTTTTTATATTTGGTACTGCTAAGCATGCTCTACTACTAAAAATGCTCATGAAAGTATAAATATGTAAAAAAGGGTAAGGTTATTTATTTAGTCAAGGATGTAATTCTTCCAACTTGATTGAACTTTGGCCATCACCATCACCATTAGCAAAATTTTGGATATTTTATTATAAGATCCCTTTTATGTCTTATTTATATTATTGTTTTTTTTTTCTATCTAAATAATGTTGAATGGACCGAAAATGATTGTTCCAATGGACAATATAATAATGGAAGGGTATGTTGATGTGAAGTAATCATCTATCCAGATCTGTTAATCTTCCGGATCTGGAGAGGGCTGAAAAGTTTCTTTATCTCGGATCACTACTTATGAGTAATTTGAAATTGTGAGCTGGAGATAAGAAGACGAATAAGGATGGCTAAACATGTGATGACAAAGCTATCAACGATTTGGAAAAATAGGGGGGATATCCAAAAAGACAGAAAATGTTGAGTGCAGAGTCTGGTATTCTCAATTTTTATTTACGGCATAGAAACCTGGACTATAAAAAAAATTATGAAAAAGAAAATTGACGCCTTTGAAATGTGGTGCTGGCAACATCTGCTGAGATTACCATTACCGGTAAACGCACAAACGTGTCTGTCCTAAAAGAAATGGGGAACTACAAAGGAGACCGACTTTCGATCATATGTCTCAAAAGAATTCTTCGATACTTTGAGCATCTCGCCAGAAGAAATGATAGCCTGGAGAAACTCGATGCACTTGGAAACGTACAAAGACGCAGGGGAAGGGGCAGGGCGCCCACCCGCTGGAGCGACTAAGTGAAGACCGCCACAGGCTCCACCGTAGTATCTGCAATGCGGGATGCAGAATGCAGAGAATCCTGGAGATGCGAAATCAAGAATTTTCGGAACAAGAATGATCATGATCCTCAGACACGACGGTACCGAACCAAGTAATACTGTTGAGCAAGTATCGCTTTCTAGGTCAGTGATCTCGAAACTTTTTTGACTGTGTACCCGTGACCAAAATAATTAAAAATTATACCATCTAATTATATCATCATCGTCATTTGTCAGCCACAAGGCTCTCACTCGCTGAGGGCATGGGCTATATATATACATGGGTATATATATACACATACATCTACACATCTGCCCAAAACGAGTCTCAAGTAATTATTAACCCTGTCGCGCAATAGCAATCCTTTCATCATGGGAAAGACCTCTGAATATATATATCATCATCATCATCATTTGCCAGCACAAGGCTCTCATTCGCTGAGGGCATGGGCCCTACCAAACTCTCGAATGGCAGTCGAGGCCAAAGGAATCTGAGTTTCACACGTGACGTGAAGGCTTCCCTTTTGTGTCCATACCGCGGGGACTCAAGCCATCTTGGTATGCAGTTTTTTTGTAAAGAGTTTCCCTTTCTTGGCCGTTGCTAGCATTGGACGTGTATCCTCTACCCTATTGGTATTAAATTTTACCCTTCCGACTGTGTCCAGGCAAGTGGGGGGAGGTTTGCCTCCGTATTCGTTTTTCTCTTCTCTTTGTCGTTATCTGCTTAGAACGAGTCACAAGTGACAAGTAGCGAGCGACTACACACATACCCATATATAAATATATATATACACATACATATGCACATCTGCCCAAAACGAGTCTCAAGATACAATATATATATATTGTATGTGAAAGTCAAAAATGATTTTTTTTTTTGGAAATGAACGGAAAAAATGCAGAAAGTCAAGTTTTTTTTTTTTATTTATTTATTTTAAATGAAACAATATATGTACATGCCATTGATAAATTATATAAAGAGAAATGTACCTTTTTATCATACGCGTACCCCACTGTGGAGACCACTATTCTAGGTGATGCTTTAACATCATTCTGTTTAATGCCTCTGTATATAAAGAACTGCGTGTAGAGACTGCCGGTACTAGCCTTAAAAATAATGCAGTTTTTTGTCCATGCGGATACTATCGACAATGATCAGCAATGGACTTAGAATCAATGTAATTAATACGCAAGTGCCCATATTTTTTTTTTTAAGAGGCCTATTAACCCTGAGGCGGGTCTTTGTCACCTGGAAGACACCTCCGTCTCAACCATGATGTCATGAATGTGACGGACGCGCGACAAATCCTTAAACCACTAAGAGTCCACGAGTACAGTTCTGAGATCGTAAGGAAGTTTATATATTTGGGCTCATCAACAATAACACTGGCTTAGAAATCCAAAGAAGAACTATGCTGACAAACAGATATTACTTTGAATTTCAAAAGCATTTATAATGGAGACTTTTCTCAAAATTGGACCGTTTTTAAACTCTATAAAACCCTTATTAGGCCAGTTCTCTTATATGAGTCAAATGCTGGGTTTTAAACAAAGCAAAATGAGGAACAAGTTGATATCTTGGAGAGAATGATCCCGAGATGACTATTTGGAGCTGCATTCAACGAAGGAAAATGGCGTGTCCACCACAATGGACAGTGCATGATTTCATTTATTTTATACTGCACGTCCACTAATTTCAGGTATATATCAAGTAAGATTTTAATCTTAATTGTTTTTTTTAAATCATATTTGCTGAATTTTCCACTATGGCATGATGTGGTTTAATCAGTGGCGGCTCGTCCATATACACTGCAGAGCTGTAGCTAACCAAGTGGAAGAAATATATTTATTTATGTAATATTATTATTTAGTATTTTTACCTTGCCTAATTTTGAATCTTCTGCAGCCTACCTACGAGCTGCCACTGAGTTTAGTAAATAAATTTAAAAAAATATGCAATTTGGAATGATTTCTTTGTTTTATGTAAATGCTACCATTCCGAATAAATTTTATTTTTATTTTATACTTTAAAAATGAAAGTCCAGATAAGAAAAGCGAGAATTAACAAAACGCAGAATTTAAAAATGAATTTATTTTTTGAATAATCCAATAGCTTATTGTATAAGGTAAAAAAAAATTGCGAAATGTTTGGTTTTCACAAAAAAATCTGACGTCTTCCAAACAGACCACATCAGAATATAATAAAATTTTCCAATCTTTAAAGTATTTTTAGGACTCATTTTAATTTTTTATAATTCTGCAAATTCCAAATAAAATCTTGTAAAAAAGTCGAGAACCATTTAGTACTAATAAATTATAATAGATATATAATAATGTATAATCTGAATTTCATTAAAACTGTATTCATTATTCATTCATTACACTGTATTCATTCTTGTAATATTTAAATTTCTGAATTATTCCTCTTTGGAAAAAGATCTGAGATGAAAAAAGCTAAAGGTTACCAAAGATAAATTAGTTTATTATTAATCATTATATTCAACCATATATAATTAATAAAAAAAAATTATGTAATCGATGGTGTAATAAATAAAATATTCAAAGCATAAATACGTTGTTTCTTTATTTTACATCAATATTATTACATCGAGTATGGTGTATAAAAATATTCCAAATGTACGTTTATGTATGTAATACTTCATACTAAACAGCGTTTGATTACAATGCCGGTAAAAATTTGTATAGTTCAACCAATTAAAACAATTGTATAAAATTTTGAAATCTCATCCTGAATTAAATATTTTTATAGTAAATTTTTATTTAACAACTCTTTCACCATTACTAGGTATAACATATATTTTATTACATACATCTTTCACATCACAAATATTTAAATTATCTTTCATAACAAATAATTGTCTTTTGTCAGAGGGAGATTCGGTATCCTTATCGTCTATTTTACTAATAAATATTTCTAAACCCTTAAAGTTCGCAAAGTATTCAGGATTAATATGTTTAGGAGGATGGTAATGAAGCTTCACATGGTCCCTTAAGAATTGAGACTGCGGAGCCGCGTAGTCGCAATGAGTGCATGTAAAATTACTTCGAATACCAGACACAATGGTGTGTCTTCTCATGTGATTATCTAAAGCATCACGTCTTTGGTTTGTATACGGGCAGTATGTACATCTATGTATCTTCCTGTCATCAGTCAAATCTTTATTACTAATTTCACTAGAACGTCTTCTGTGCAATAATTTCAATGTCTGTTGATCACTGATAGATAATTTCGAACAGTCTTTATGAATTTGGCGCGGAAGACTTTTTATGGCTAACTTTGTGTCTTTTTTTATTTGCAGCACAGGATCGTCTATTTCACTATCTTTTTCCGTACTATGCCGTGCAGCCTGAGCGTCGGCGTTCATTTGATGTTTACGCATATGTTGTACATAATTTGCATAATATTTTACGGAATAATCACAAATCTCACATTTGTAGCGTTGTTTCGAGCCGTGGAGCGACAGATGAACTTTGTATTGTTCCCGTTTTTCGAAAGCCGACGGACATTTATGGCATTTGTATCGTTTCTCCTTCGGTCTTCCATTTTTTAAATACGTTGGATAAATAAAATCGGGATTTCCGTGCATGAGTAAACCAAATTGCGGATCGGCTTGTAACACAGGTGGGAAATGATCGTTGGGTCTGGTGATTAATTTCTCTGACAATGCTCGTTTTTCAGCTTTAGTTTTGTGGTGATACAAATCTGTGCCAGATATCGGAACGTTTTTTAAACTGGAGTCGTCGCCGGAATCATAATCTATTCGTATTTCACCCGGTCCATGTACGGCTTCGTGTTTAGCCAAATTTCCAATTGTCTTGACGGCATAATTGCACTGCCTACACTTGTAAATTCCTTCTCCGCCGTGTAAAGTTAAATGATAGTTTAAGGCGGCGCTTTTGAAAAATTTGGCCGGACATTCGGTGCAATGGTGCTGTTTCGGCGTTGTCGGTTTAGGAATATGAGGCAATGTTTCCATCAAATCTTCTGGATCGATAGGTCTGCGCTTGTTCGTAGTATCGATAACTACAATCCACACCAGTTCAGAGTCATGTCCTCCGGTCATAACGGCAACAATTTTAGGTTGAGGATGTTCAGGGTGCGTTTTGTACATATCTTGCAATACTTTTGTCTTATCTTGATATTCAGCAGTATGTACGTTATTATGAGCCATTAGATGATGATGCTGGCGTGCTGTATATGAGCATGTTTCACACTGGTAAGGCAATCTGATGCAATGGAATTTATAATGGATCTGAAGCTCTTTTTCGACTAGAAATCTTGCTGGGCAATCCGAGCAAAAGAAGAGCACTTGTTTAATTATGAGCTTCTTATCTGATCTTTTGGATTCTTTAATTTCTTCTATGTATTTATCGGTCGAATTATCTAAATTGTATCTGTTTAAATTCAACTCATTCATTAACTCCTTGAGTTCCGGTATCTGTTGTTCATCGGATTTGTTTTTATTTACAGGACACAAAACTTTTGCATATCCAGGTTTGTGTACTTTATTATGCGTTAAATATATATCTAAGTTATAAGATGCATAACTGCATTCTGTACATTTATGTATATTTCTACCTTCAATATTCGGAAGGATGTTTTTGGCGAGATGCATTTTTTCATGATCAAAAATGCTGTTTTTCTTAAGACTCACATAGGGACATGATCTACATTTATACATTTTTCTAAATTCTCCGTTATATGATACCCACATCAGAGGTAGTTCGGACGGGTCTGTGCTTCGATTACCATTCGACAACATAGTATTATTAGATGGCACTGATGAATTCTCATTTTCTAACGTTTCCTTGCTCTCGGCTTGACTCGACGATTGATTCATATGAAATCCGTGTACTCTCATATGCTGATGCAATAAATGTCGTTTTGTAACTTGGTAGTTGCAAACCTCGCATTTAAACGGAGCATTGAGAGTTTTGTGGAATTGTTCGTGATAGGTATATTGCGATTTGCTGTTGCTCTCATAAGGACAATATGAACATTTGTATCGTTTCAACTGTGTGGTTTCGCCGATCGATTTATTAACGACGACTTGCGGATCGTATTTTTCTGGCTCCGAGATTCCGTGCAGCGGGAGGTGCTGCATCAATTCACTTTCCGTTTTCACATAATACGGACATATGAAACATTTGTAGCTGGAATCGGCCGTGATCGTATGCTGCTTCAAATGACTCTCGTAATTTTGTTTGATGGAGGTAGTGAACGGACACTTTGAGCATTTCATATCGTAGGACGAACCATTCAATTGGCAATTAGAGTTGGAGAGTTTATCCGTATTTTTGGATCCTACGATCACTTTGACATCTCCATTATGTTTTAGACGACAATGCCGCTGAAAATTAAAAAAATATTTATAAGCATATAATATCATAACACTTTGAATTAATAAATTTACTAGTCAAAGCTACAAAATTGTTTATCGTAAATATACACTATGATAAAATTATTTCATAAATTCATAAATATGTTTTCTTTTTTTGCATTTTCATTTTTAATGATAATATATATTATTATTCAATAATGCCAATATTAACTGTTTTTTTATTAAATATTTTTTTCTAAAATGAAGATGAGATGATGGAAGTTGCCGATAAATAAGATGTTAAGGACATTTATAACATTTAGTTACATCTTTTGGATCTGTTTCACGTTCCGTTATTACATATTTTAAGTATGTATATTCAATAAGTGTTTATTAAAGCTTCAGTAATAATTCAAAATTATGTTTTTAATCCAGAAACCTTCTACATAAATTAATATTTTAATTAAAATGATTAAAAAGCATTCATTTACAATATAATTATTAATGATTTAAATTTTTTGCTACTTTTGACATCATATTGTGATACTGTTAACCAATAACAATATATATTTTAAATATTTTCATGCTACTCTACTAACCCGTGTGTTAAACAATTTGTTTTGGTTTAGTAAGTTAGGTCTATTAGTTGTTAGGTTACGAGTTAAATATTTTTACATGTTAAGTTACCGCCTACCAAAATAATGTCTGAATTATCTATGTACATTACCTTTTGTACTTTTAGATTAGAAGACGTCGAACATAAAATGATACTATGGTGTCGAGGCTCTTATGCAAGACACCGTGTTAGCACTAACGGGCTGTACGATTAAAATAATGAAATATTTTTTTATAATTAATTGGATATCTATGAGTTAGGGTTATAATCAATATATACACATCTTATGTATGAATGATATGACAAGTCTTATCAGATAAATATTGCTAGCACTGATATCAATGAATTTAAGATATATTTATTTAATTATTTATTATAAAAAGCTAATTTTATTCCATTTATATTTTATGATGGCATAAAAACTGTATTCAAATTTTAACAAAGCTCATCTTATTTAAACTAAACTTAATAATAGAAGAAACCTTACATTCCCGGTTGCATTTGGTGACAATGTCTTTTTTTGCATTACATGATTTTATTTATATAAAACATTGATGTATGATTATTACGACATTGTCATCAAATGCAGCAGTTTGTTAAGTTCGTTATTGTGTTAGTATGATGATAGTAGATACCTGAATAACATGCTTCCAATTGGATACCTGGTTGCAATGACCACATCTATATGATATACTCACATCAGAGGCAGCCACCTCTGAGGTTTCCTGTTTTTCGGGCTCTTTCTCTTGTTGAGGTTGTATTGTACTTGATTTCGAATGTTTTCTTACATGTACGAGTAAGGCTTCTTTGCTTGCATTCCTACATAACAGTTAGGAATTCAATTTTTACCATCGATATATATGTATATATATTTTGTTACATTCATGATATTAAATTTAAATCAAAATTAGGACATTTTATTCTAATTCGGAATTTTCAAATAAAATACTGTTATTAAGGATAAACTAAAGGGAATAAATTATAATATAACTCTCCTATATCATGTCCTGCATATATTTTGCAATAATTAATTAAAAAGCCGTAGAATATAACATCGTTTCATATATGCATAATAATATTTCTCAAAGTACAAATTCAACAACCTTAACCTCGTTAAATAAATTTAGTATCGAACAAATTATTCCGTTCAATAAAATTGATTATAGTTTTTATGCATGATATTAATTAATAGTTATGAACATGAATATATTATTTTTTCCCCAAAATAATTAATGTAAAATGAACGTGACATAGGAGGTCCAATATCAAACATGTAGGAGTTATGGTTTTGATCTTATTCTATCTACGATGTAATCGTGAATTATTAATCAGTTAAATTCATAATTAATATTTCATTTATTTATTTGATCAGAATAAATAAATGAAATATACATATACATGCTCATAAGTATTACGTAAAATAATATTGTGTGCGATCCAATTAAATCAACACGATTACAGTATAAGAATATATTTTAGTTACATGCAGAATAAAAGCATTAGTGATCTAATATTTTGAAAATGATGTATTAAAAAGCGAATAAATATTACATTGTCGGGATTCGGAATGTGATTTTTTGAATATATGTAAAATTATTCTTAAAATATCAAAAATGTATAATATATATAATTTAATTTATTTTATGTGTTCGATTGTTTTAAATTTAGAGCCAACATAAATGTGTTTTTGTGTTATGTATAAAGATGCATATTTGAGTCTTCCATCGTTCAAAGTAATAATTTAAAAAGCATATTATAGTAATATACATAAGAGTTAATAATAAAAATAGCATAGCAATAGCGAATATGTTTATATATTCAAATTAGTGCATTCTTTTGTAGCTACAGTCACTCCTCCGGCTGTAATTATATCGTCTTTGCAATTGGATAATTTAACATGCAATATAATTATGAGTAAGATATAACAGATGCCAGTAATAAGAGGAATGACTGTACTACAATATACTAGATATTATTTTAAAAAATATATTTATATGTACGGAAGGGTGTTATCAATAAATTAATAATACTACACGTATCACACAATATGTTTATTTAAATATTGAATGGATGTACATACAATAATTACATGTTCAGACTGAAAATAATCAGCGTTGAAAACAAATTTGTATTGTTATAAATACAAATTATAAAGTTATCGAGATAAAATATTTTTATTAATTTCAAGCCAAATATGTAACTGTTTTGTTAAAGAACGGTTCATAACGGTCATAGAATACATATTATAAGCTATATTTTAATTAACTAATTTATTATAGTTTTAATAATAAAAAAATATAACATGTTATGCACATGCCAAAGGATAGCGTATACTAAAAAATAATTAAGCGAACCTAACATTACTTTAAATCTACTGCTCTATTTTTAATCTTTGAAATAATACAACTAGCTTATAATAATAGGAAAATTTTGGGTGAAAGCAATATCCATGCACAACCTTTATACATTTGCTGTATATAAGTTCGAGTAGATTGCAAGTAAACAACATAAATATAGGTTAAAATCATAAACAAAAAATAACTAATAATAAACAAAAAAAATAAAATAATAATAATATAAACAACAGTCTATCACAACATGCAATAAAATATATATTTACCTATAATCACATTTTTTACATTTCCATGTCGACTTTTTGGTTTTTTTCTCAACTTTTCCTTTTAAATTGGTATTTTTTCTTTTATCGACTTTATTATAATATTGGAAATTCGAATCCATCGAATTCATGTTGATATCTTCGGAGAGCGAGTCGGATTGTAAACTATTGTTTGATTCAAAATGGTTAGAATTATTGTTTTCTCTATATTTTCGCGTCCCTGACGCTCCAGCATCGATGGTCGGATCGGCGGTTTGCATTAACGTCAGATATTTGTTATATTTGCTGTAGTTCCTCCTGCCGGTCTCATCGGTCATCAACACTCTGGCTTTACTATGATCAGGATCACGTACCGATTTCAATCTAATGTGCTTCGTTATATCCCATCTCCAGTTTGACTTGTACGAGCACAACGAACACTCGAAAGGTTTCTTATTCAAATGTCCGACTATGTGAACATGAAAACGTGAAGCAGTCGAGGCCCAAAACGAACAATGTGGACATTTGAATACTTTCTTTCCTGTGTGAATAATTTCAGTTTCTGCATGATTCGGAGTTGACGTACTCAATTTGTTATACTGCTTACTCATGTCTAAATTGTCTCTAAGCATAGGAGATCCGTTTCTGGGTATACTTTCCATCGAATCCGATTTTTGTAACATGGCATTCCAGACGAATACAACATTTTCCATCGGATGAGGGACTTGCGGATCGTCGACGGACGCTTCCTCCTCCGACATTGGCAAAATGGGCATTTCAATTTTATCCACCTTATAATTTTCGACCGGTGACTCTCGGTCTTTGCCTGCCAATAAGCAAGTCTGCAAATGATTAACTAAATCGGAACTCGATTTACATCTATGTCTACAGTATTGACACCGTGTGGATCTCAATCCTGCGGATAGGATGTTTGTTTGGTTAAGTTGAGAGTCTACATTGTTGCACATTTTTTCGTGCAAAGTGTGTTCGGAGATACTCTTTGATAAATGACCACAATCTTTACATATAAGATTACCGTTCTCGGCCGAGGCCGTCATAAATTTTTCTTTGTACAACTTATCGAATATGGAAGAATTTTTCTTTTTCGGAATATTTTTAGCAGGTGAGGATTGTTGAGACGATTCGTCGCTTCCTCTCGTCGATAAATGGTCCATGTGGGTGTGATCCGTGCTATCGTCATAGTAATGCATATCTAGTTTGTTCAGCTGAGGTAACTGTGTTTTATCTTTATTATCTACGGTTAAATTGTCAATCAACATACAATTTTTTGAAATTAGACTTAAGTTTAGTGGATTTGGTTGAGCGCTCTTTTGCACATGACTAGTGGCTTGTAAGGGAATTAAATTGGGAATAGGTCTAGGAGTTTTCTTGACTAGAGACTTTTGTGAATAATCATCACTATGTATTTCACTGAACCAATCCATTTTTGGCGATTTATCGTTATTTACACTACCGTTCATGAAATAGTTTGATTCATCGATACTGCCATTATCTTTGTAGTCAACTTGATTGTTACAATTGCTCATGTCCGTATCGTATTCGTTAGCATTTTGTACTGATAAACATAATTCAGATAATTCATTCTGAAAATAAAGAAAATATTTTAACGTGAATTATAAAATTAAATATCTGTCTATGACAATATTGTTAATTTATATACACTAAAATTATTTATTATAATACAAGAAGTACAATATCTTTAAAAACTCAAAAATCATTCATATATTATACTTTATTGTATATTATCACTTAAAATGTGATCGTTCGATGTTAATATTTTATGATTTATAGTTGTATTACTTAGATTTAAATGTTTAATGCATACCTGTGAGTCCATAATGGTTGGTTCTGCGTTTGAAGCATTTTTTTTCTCGGATTTCAGTTTATTGCGTGGATGCAAGCGTGTGCGATGTCGCGCACGGACAGGAACACCGGGAGGATGGGAATCGCTACCGCCCACTCTGTTGCGACGTCTCATCGGACCCACGCCTCCGACAGAGCCCGTCGCATTTCCAGCCCTCACGCCCACTGCCGGAACGTGGTGGTTCATCTCGTGAACCGTTAGACTCTGTCTGATATCCGCAGTGAAATCGCACGCTGAGCAGCAGAATGCGCCGGTTCCGCCATGATTTTTCATATGTCTGTCCAAATTCCACTTGTAAGGCGTGCGAAAATCGCACACTTCACATTTAATCATCGGCATGGAATGATATTTCACATGCTTGGTAAATCTCGCTTTTATATGAGTGACATAATTGCACTTGGAGCAGGGGAAAAACTTTGTTTTTAAATGTTCTTTGCGCTCGTGTCTGCTCAGTTGGTTCTGACTGTTGGCAGTGAACTCGCACAGCGAACACTGCAATTCTTCTTTAGGCGATTTCTTCGCGATGACGGGCTCGTCTTGTTGCATATCCTGATCGGATTTTTCTTGCATGTCAAATTCGTCCAATATCGGCGGGGGCGCTTTGGATTTTCGCTTTTCGCCGGCTTGAGACCCTTTGCATACGTTGTGAACCATCTTCTTGTGTCTTAAAAGTTTTTGAAAGTGTTTAGACGCGTAGAGACAATGGGGACAATCGTATATTTTAACCTTTTCCCCGTGCACATCGCGCAGATGTGTGAGATAATCGCGAGGATTCTGAGTGAAATATTCACAATCTCCACAATCGTAGTTCCTTCTTATTTTACACTGGGGGAGGTTGACGGCTTCTGCGTCGTCGACGCATTCTTCCACCGCGGGCGAACCGGAATCCGACAGCTCGCCCGAGACCGGAAGATCCGACAACGCGGCGGGCGATCCGGGACCGTCGCTCTCCTCTCGAGGTCGGCCCGTCGCGTCTAAATAAAGTCTGTCACCGCTCACGACACTCCTCACTATGAGGGTGTCGCCGGACCGTTGCACCATCGACGGCGACGTCATTTCCTGGAGAAAGAAAAAAAAATCAAATACGAGCAGACGACACGATCGACGACTGGATCGATAGCCGAAAATAGCAATTTACGACACATCTTTTAACCTAGACGTGCCGATGGGGGGTCTATTTGGAACCTTAGGTTTTTGATTTTTCTCGAATAACTCATTTAATATAAATCCTACATGTCACAAACTTTTTTGTAATTGTCTAAAAAAAGTTTAAGGAATAAATATCAATAATTATTGACCTACAATAAAAACCACAATATTATTTTTTATTGGCACGGGCGGGATATTTTTTCTCGCTCGCATCCGGGACGATGTGCAAGGGCGAGTGAAGCCGTACTAATGATATGTGCGGCGGGAATTCTGAGATGGCTGTGTGCCGCAGGCTGCGACGGGACACCGCCGAGTTCGCGCGTCATATTGATTAGTAAAAAAATCCAAAATATCAACCAATTTATAAAGCTTATCATGAATAATCCATTTTTTAGCATTTTAAGTCACGATATTAACACGTTGCGGTCCGGTGGACTCGAAAACGCGTCCTCGCGGGCCATCGTAGAAGTACGGGGGACGCGTTTTCGAGTCCTCGTTGGCGCTGATGTTTACGGAGTGTTATTACACTACACGGATACGCAGACCATACTTTGAGAAGTTTTGATCTATTATTTTTTTTACATAGAGATAACCTTTCTGAACATAAAAAAAAAATTTGAGGTAACTTAAATTGTAACAGAGGTACATCGATTTAACTGAAGTACTTAACTTTTGCTATTTTTTTCGCGAAACGCCCAGCCCAACGCAAAACTCGGCGCGGAACCCAGCGGACCGGAATGTGTTAATGAAGAATTCATCAATATCTCTACCTGAAATGCTTGAGGTCTATTGTAAATACAGTAAACCCTCCTATAACGTACGTTCCTATAACGTCCCCCATATAACGTACATATTTTGAAACGCTTAATAGAATTTTCATAAAAATATTTTATAATTTTATAAAATAACTAATAAAATGTCGCGTTGATCTTCCCTGCCCGGAAGTTGTGGAAAGATTACGTCAGCCAAAATACGAAAGGATATCGCTCATCGCGCGAGTCAAGCCATTTGCGCTGGTAAACAAGTGAAAATGTAAAAAAAAAATGAAAAATTCAAATGTTTGATGCACTGATCTCCTTTAAATCAAACAAATAAAATAACCCCCCTATAACGTGGAACCTATCTGGACGTTATAGAGGTTTTGGTTATAGGCGACGTTGGTTTCGAGCCGCCGTTAATATGGATCGGTTAAGATTAAAAATATTTATGAACGACGCTTATCGTCGTCATATTGGTAAATTTTGAAAGAGCAATAATCGAAGACAATACATCCAATGTTCTAGAAAGTGTCGGTTTCATAAAATTTAAATTATCACCATCATAATTAACATTTTAGAGCGGACGACACACCGGCGTGGTCCCAGCGTTTAAATTCGGTCATTTAACGCCGGGTCTGTTTTTTGAACGCGTAAAAATAGAGTTTTGAATATTCCTCGTCCCATCCTATCGTCGATCGATACTTAACCCTTTGACTTCTGGCCGACGATATGTATATCGTCGCGTATGTACCAGCGGGACTCGTTCACTGCGGCCAAAGGGTCAAAATAATTAGCGCTCGTTTCGTTATCCCGGCGAAGACGGGCCCACGAAATAATATCGTTTCGAGGATTTCAAGATTGAGCTTTTCGAAAACGTTTATTGCGACGCGTACGTATTTATTACGGACGGATAGTCGCCGAAGAACGGAGGCAATCGGAGCGCGTAAAATCAATATGGGCGTGGACGCAGGCCTCGCGCGACAGCGGATCTCTTGAGCTGCCAAAAATGCAGCAGGAAGCGGAGGGGCGCGGGAGGCTGGGAGAGGGAGCCGGGCGGCAATCGATAGCAGCGGCTCCGGCCCGAGGCCGTTGCTAGGGAGCGCCGCCGCCGCTGCTGCTGCCGTCGCCTGCCGCTCCCAGGCAGCTGCCGGAGGAGCGAAATAAACAAACGGGAACTGGTTCCAAAGGTGTCCCCGTGACATAGAGCAGAGCGTCTGCAATCGACGGGATCGATCTATTTGCGGAGTTTGCGCCCGTATCGGCTCGCCGGTCCGCAAGAATGGAAATAACACGGCGACCCCTAGCAGCCGGCAACTGGCTCCAGCTACCACCGCACCCACCACACCCACCGCACCCACACTCTGACGCCGCCGCGCCATCTGTCCGACCTGCGCCATCCGAAGCCGTCGCATTTTTTTGCCGCGGCGGCTCCTTTTTTCGGCGCAGAGGCGCATTTCGGGATCCGCCGTCGAGTACCTGGGCCGCGACCGAGAAGAAATGGAGGGGGCGATCGGGATTATCGGCGAAACGAACGACAAAATTGTAAAGATGACGTCCGACCGCCTCGTTCGACAATTAAAGAACGAGGCGGTCGTTCGCCGCGTTTCGGAGATCTCCGTGTCCGAAATTGCGCGACAATTCCGAGACGATTCGAAATCGTGGCATCCGTTCGTATGCCCTTATAGAGAGAAGAATTCGTAACAAAAAAAAATTCACCCTTCGGAAGGTAGAGGGCGAATAGGGTATCGGACGCGCCCGGGGGGTCCTCCCCTCCCCGCGCGGGGAGACGAAGAGATAGTCCGATCGCGCGCATTCCCGGGGTTGCGAACCAAAAACGACGATTTAAAATAAATAGTTTATATTGACGATCGGCGCAAAACGAGTCGGACCTCCGAGATCGTCCCGCGCGACGACCGAATGAATGGGGTCATCGTTTAATTGTTACGGCCGTCGAAGGATGCGGCGTCTTCGTCAGATTTCGCGCCGACGACGTTAATCGTTCATAAAACGCGCAACGTTTGGGCTATCCCGGAGCGTGCCGGTTCGAGGCCGTCGCAATTTTGGTACGTAACGAAATTGTCTAGACTTTCGCAAAGTTTCCTTAATTGGGCAAACTATAGAAGCACATTTGTCCCCCGGAGAAGATATTAAAACTGGGCCGGAGAGAGATAGGTCTAAAATTATGCTCGCGTATCTCGACGAAACGATGCGAAATGAATCCTCGGCATATATTGTCGCATTTTTGCGTGTATATGTTTACAACAATAAGAAAATATAATAAACAAAATTAAATCGTCTTAAATTTATAGATAAACGCAAATTCTCTTTAAATAAGTTTTTGTTCACTGTTTTTTTACTCTATACACGCTAAAAGTATATTGTATACAAATTTTCATAGATTTTTCGTCAGCCCCGCGTAAATGGATGGGTTCATGAAAGTTGTCACGTATTTTTATGTCAACTGCAGGTTTTTTACATATATGTCTTATCAAGATGGCAGCCGAATGTATTCGGAATATGCGCAAAAGTCATAATCATCGATATACATAATTGTGAACATCGTTTTATGATAGAGAGCAAGTCCCTCGATTTAAAACCTCGTACAAACCGAAACTATAACAAAAAGGAGGGGATATGTTAATTTTTTATGTTAAAAACTTACGTTTATATCGGCTATCGCTCAAACTTTTGACATTTTTATAAGGGCAAATTAATTATTTTGGATTTTTTTTATTTTTTATTTACAATACAATATTTATTGTCAATAACAATAAATTAAACAAAGAACTTTTTCGACCAAATATTACGGTACTAAGGTTGACATTTCTATGGGCGCTCATGGAAATATAGACCTTAACCACTTCACACTCGCGCGCTCACTGGTGAGCGCAAATCTTCTTTGACGTTAGATCCGCGCGCTCACCAGTGATCGCGATCACTTGGCGTTATGTCCGCCCCGTTCAACTATATACCCTCTACATAAAAAAAAAAAACCTGATGCGTTCCACACATTCTACTGATTTAGGCGATGTGTTACTTGTGTCCCGCGGCACACGGATAGCGATCGAAAAATATAAAATAGCGTACCATTTTTTTCACGCAATGACATTTCAAATGTATATATGTTTTTTTTCTTCAAATCGTTATCAGAAAATTGAGGATCAATTCAAGGAAATACATATTAGAAAAATATTCTTCGTATTTTCAATATTAAAAAGTTGATTTTAACAACAATTTTGATAATTTTCAAATTTAATTTTAACCAGTTCTATAATAAATAATCAAAAAAGAACAAAAACGTTATTTTAAAATTACAAATAGATGAGAATAATTCAATAAAAAAATCCGAGTGTGGTCAAAGCGACTGGTTAATATATTAACTAATTTCAGCCTTTGCTCTTAAGAGGGTTAATAAACAGATTTCGGACTAGTATACGTTTCACTTGCACTCGGCACATCATACAGGATGCGAGCGAGAAAAATATCGCGTCCGCGGCTACAGAAGCGAAGCAATTTTTTGCAACGAATAATTATAATATATATTCTTTAGATTTTTTTAAATCAAAAACTTCCCAAATAGACCTTCCATCGGCACGGCTAGATTAAAGGGATAAAATTATTTTCGCCAGGCCTACCCTAGTGAGCGATACTGAATCTATTTTTATATGTTTACCATTTATATATGTTTTGTGTGTAGCGGGACAGGGCAAAGGTCTCGATGGTCGTCGTCATCGGTAGTTCGGAGGATCGGGACGCACGCGCATCGATTCGGCGCAGCCGAAGACGAAAACAAAGCGTTCGGCGGGCAGATGCGCGCAAGACAACAGACATTTGTAAACCGACACCGAATCCATAAAAGGTTGCGGACGAGCGTCGCATCCTCGAATTTCGCGGCGATCGCCCTCGCGCCTTCCGGTAGAATGCAACTATTGTCTAATCCGATCGATTGTCGGCGTCGTCGGCGACGCGCCTTCGCGGCCGCCCAAATTGGGTCACCGAAAAGACGTTCCAAGAATATTATTCGGCCAGGTGGAGTGGAGTGACCGGTCGGCAGGAGGACGCAGGATGTGGGTCGGGCGGGGTCGGCGCCCGACTCCAGGTGCGCCTCCGCAGCGAGCCGCTCGCGCAAGCGCCGGTCTGCAGGCCGCTCGCATCGAGATCAATGCTGCCCGGCGTCCCGGCGTCCCGGCGTCCCGGATTCCCGCTTCTTATCTCGAGCCGCCCGCCGGCCATCTCCGAAATAGAGACGCAGATAGACGCGGATAATTCGGACGGACGCCGGGTTTGGGAGAACGCTTTCGACATGGGCGGAGCGCGAACGCGGCGAGCCGCAGGAATCGAAACGCCCGGATCGCCGAGTCGACGATGCTTTTTGTTTTGACGTTCGCGTTCGGGTCGGCGACGTCCCGTTGCGAAACTGCGGCGATCGGGTTTATATTAAATAATTGATACCGCGCGTCGATATTCCGCTCGTTAGTTAGCCGACGACCGTAAATAAATTTGATAAGGACTGTCGTCGTCGACGGACGCCGCGGAGACGCCGTCGGACCTCCTCGGTCGCGAAGGATGCGAGAGGCGGAAACTGGTTTCTAAATATCGCGCCCCCGCGGAGAACGGGGGGCGAGGAGGACGGAGGACGGAGGACGTCGACGACGAATAGCGACGTGTGTCACCGTTTTTATTTTGAAAGGCGCTCGCCGAGTTTGTCGGCCCTAGGTTTGGTGAACCTTATTCCCGACGACCGGAGTCGGATGACGCGGTCGTCGGTCGGTCCGCTGCTCTTTCTTGCGCGCCGTCGCATGACATCATCGATTATTGAAGTGCGCGCGAACGAACACACGGCGAACGCAGCGTCGAGTTCCAATCGAATTACGCTCTACGTTGCAGAATACGCTCGGATAGATACGTTATCGACGAGATAAGCGACGGCTTCTTGCACATTTTTCGAGGATCGCAAACAATCGCGAAAAATATCCGACTCGAGCGCCAAAAAATGAGGCGGCCGAGTCTTCGAGAGCGGCTCCGATTCGGAATCGACCCGAAAGCATCTCGGTCGGATCGAACGACCCGTCGCCTCGCTCCCTTAGTCGTCCTCATTCTGCGGCGGCGGTTAATAACCCTGGACCTAATTGAAACGTAGGCGCGTCGGACTTCGTTTTGTCTGCACGTCGACGACGACGATCGCGCGGTCAGCTAAAATTGGCCGATGTGCAACGCCAGTCGAGGTCTGACCTTGACGTTCTCGGAGTAAACGCGTGTGCATTGTGTCCCCGAAGCGTTTCGACGTCGCCGGCCATAAATCGAACGAATCGAATTCCAGATTCGAATTTATTTGTTATTCGAATATTTTGGACGCATTCGGGGAAGCGAGCGGCGACGGTATATAGACGAAAACGGAAACGAAATGTGGGTCAAGGAGAGGAAATCTCTTTCATCAGATTTACTCCTACCGCCCTCCGCCTCCTATTATCCGCGGCAAGTCATCTCCGTTCGACTCCTTGCAGCTATTAATAACGATCCTCGAAACGAACGATTAAAAACAATTCGCAGAATGCGATACGATCCTCACGAAAGATAATCGACGATGGAACTTTCGGGAAAATAGAGACGAGACGATGCGTTGTCCGCGAGTTATTCCATAATTAAATAAATAAAATATTGTGCGTTAGAGTTTGAGCGTCGGAAACGTGACGTGGACAGTGATAAGCGGACGCCGGAGCCGAAGAATGCGCCATATCAAAATATGTCGGAGAGAATATGAAAAGGGTTATTTAGATTAATTTCGAAGGACTGCCGGTATTTATCCTGAACAAAAAATAATTGTGCGAATATACATAGCCGACATTCGTTTTGAGATAAAATGCTATGTCGTACAACGGACACACTTCCGATAAAATTTTCTGTATTGCAGCTAATTCGGCCGCCGATTGTGCGGTCCGGGGGGGGGGGGGGTGAGACGGCGGACGTGCCCTTAGATTTTGTTTTGATCCCGTAACGTCAATAAGACGGTGATATAAAAACTATGCCGCCACATTTAGAGAAATATCAAAATTCAATCTCGGAATTTGATATTCAATTATAATATTTGACAAATAAATTGTTTTATATACTTTTTTTTTAAATATAGTATTAAAAAAAATTGAGACAATTGTTGATGGCCCGATTTTCAGATGCCAGCGGCATTTTCAATCTCCTGAAACCCAACTTTTTTGATATGGAGTGTGTTTAGCTCCTTGCAATGTCTTTATTTCTTTGACGCCGATAAAACATCGTCCGGTTTTTTTTTTACCTTCGGGAAATATGTGATAGTAGGTGGCAACGAATCCATCGTCAAAGATTCTCCGCAAAGCACCAAGGATTTATCGCAGAAGCTGCCTTCAAAACGGTTTACAGGGAGTAAAATTTAATACGAATTAGGAAAATAAACTTGCATCGCGACGAATTATCTCAGAAAACAAAAATGACTAGCGAAAAGAGATTTGATATTGCGATTCTTAAATATCCTCCGCATCCACCGGATCTCTTCGCAGTGTTTATTATCTTTCGGTTCGACGAAACACTCATTAAGAGGCAAGGAAATCAATAATCCGAGCGACGTTCAAAATAACCTCAGTATAAAAATTTCAGAAAATTATTTCAACGACCAATACTATATCGGATCTAGAGAATGCAATGAAAATCTGGAGAAAAAGTCGTTTTTTGGCATTCGAGCGTGGCGCGGATTGAGTTCGGCGGGAGGTCGCCAGCAAAATGTTGGAACGGTCCTGCGCGACGCCGCCGACGACGACAAAGCACGTCTCTTCTCCTGCGAAGCGCGAGACGCTCGTATTTATAGAAGAGTCGCCGTTGCACAACATTCTTACAGCCCGGGCAGATGAGGCGGCGAGGTCGCGCGCCGCAGAGGACGCGGAGGACGAGAGGACTCTGGCTCTCGCTACATGACGCCGCGCACGAAAACGACCGAAACGTCGCAATACCGAAACATGCAACGGGCGTATGATGCACCACCGTTTATGTAACCATATGAAAATGAGATGGTTAAATCGAAACGAAACGGACAAAGAGGATTCAAATGCGATCCAAATAAAAAAAACATTTATTGCACAGAGTACCGTTTTATTTGATATGCTAAACGATGCGTTTTCGAATGAATGCACTTTTGCGTTCGACATTTGCAGGTGCATCGCGGTACGTCCGAATCGGTTCAAATAAATTAAAATGTATTTACCTATTTGGCATGTGCTGTGTTGTTATGGTATCGGCAATTAATTCTGAAAAAATAAAAAGAACGATTAAAATTATGAATAAAATGAATGCTGAAAAAAATAAGCACGGCGTTATGATATAAATTAGGCGACAACGTATGAAATATTGTTTGTATTCATATAAAAAGTTTATAAAAAAATGATTTTTTTTATTTCGCGGTCTCTGAGAGTATCGCGATTCACTGTACTTTGACGATTGGTAAAAATATTAAACGCTCGCTTTTTGGAGGGGTCGACGAGAAGATTACATGCGTGTTCCCGAAGATCGAATGAACGACGTGCTGGCAACATTGAGGAGATAACGAGAGAATTGCCGAAGAAATTAAACGCCATACCGAAAAAAAATAATATCAAACCTCGTCATTCTTTATTTCAAAAGCAAGAGCGTATTGTCAACACTTTAAGCTGTCGATAATGCGAATGAATCCGTGTGTGTTATACGCGAGTCCTTGTTCCTCGAAGCACCTCGAATGGAGTCTCTGCCGTCCATTTGTTTTCGAATTTTCGACTTCGGCAAAAATGTGCGGATTTGCAAATGTTGACGACCCGCCCCTTGTATTTTTGACCGATCTTCGGTTTTCAGAGTCAATAAAACTGCCGCCGAGGGAGTCAACTTGCGGGACCTCTTCGGATTTAGATGCGTGCCGCGGGTCGACTGGTTATTAATCTGGTCGAACGAAGTGCGACGGTGCTTGACCGGAGGGGATCCGGAGCCGTCGGGGTCCTCCGAAACCGCCCCTCTCCGGAGGCCCGCTCGACCTGAAGGGTAGGTGCGCCCTCCGCCGGCCCGCCTCGCCCCGCTCCCCTCGGCCTCGCGCACACATGTGCGCGAGCTCGCGTATCTTCTGCTCTTTGTTCGCCGTTGTTTACGTCAAATTGCTTTGAACGTCGATGACTTCGTTGACAATCACAAATTTTCCGAACGGCGTCGATTAAATCGCGTAATTGCCCACTGTTAAATTTGTCGAATCGAGGTAGATGCGATATATATATATATATATATATATATATATTATATTATTATTATTACATTAAAACGGTCCGCCTCGGAGTTACCATCTGCAATACGTCTCATCGGGGTCATTACACCGAGCCCACCCCTCTCTTGCGCGACGGCAACAAAAAAAATATATCCGTGAGCGCAAAATAAACGGGCCATGCGAAGGGCTTTGCGTAGATTTTTTTTGTACGACCGCGTCCGAAAGCGCGATTGAAAATATGCGCGTAGATCTCTCGCCGAGCGTCCTTAAAAAAACGGGCTTTCACCGGCTCTGCAAACAGTGATCTCCTTTTGAGGACCGACAGACTCAATGACGCACGCCGAGAACGTTCACCCAATGCAGCCGGCGTCTGCAATAATGGGTTTCCAGATCTGGTGGTCTCGCGTTGGCACATCTGCCGCAGCCGGAGGAGTCGGTCGGCCGGGGCCTCGGCGCGTCTGACCTCCGCCGGAGACCAGTCCGCCGCCTACATCGCGTTGACGCACAGTTTTCATGCAACGAGATCTGAGTCACGTGTTGTTGTGTCGGCGTGCAGACGGACCTCCGGACTCGGCGGCCACATTTTTAGCGACGAATTAGCGAGAATAAAAACAATTTGCGGGAGTCTATAGATTATGTATGTGTTTAGCGTTGCGCCGGGTACTTTGCATAGGTTGAAAAAAAAATCCCGCCGCCCTTGACCTCCAAACGTCTCGTTCGAACAGTGGACGCTTCAGAAATCGTTTCAGATCGCATCAAACGAATCGATTCTTCGTTTATCTAAGAGTCGTTGCGTTAGAAATTCGGGGGTTTCAAGTTTGCGTTCAAATCTAATTATTTTTAGATTCGCGGCCGAAACGCGCGCCATTATCAATTCATATTATGACATGTCATTGTCGTTGAAATATAAGTACGATTTCGGTTCCGAGCGATTAGTGTGCAATTTAAACTCGGTACAATATATATATACATATCTATTTTATGATTGAATTTAATAGCTGTCATATTATACAGGGAGAAGTGTTAAAAACCTGTTGCTCAAAAGGAAAATATTGAACTGTCTGCGTGTCAAAATATTAAGGGTGGATTATTAAATTGCGATAATAATGAAAAAGAGTTTTTTTTTTTAAATTTATCGGAGGCCTCTTCGAAAAATACCGATGTATTGCAGAAGCAGTCAATATCTTATCTGTTCAGATAACATTTATTTTCCATTAAGTATGCTTCATCATGGCTTCGTGTATTCACGATTTGTATCGACGATTCGTCAATAACGTCAAGAAGTACGACAGCCATGGAGCGTTCGTGTTTCAATGAAAAACAATATTTTGTTAGATAAAATCGTGGTCGGTTCTTATCGGGCGTTATCAATGTTTAATCCACACACATTTTAGTGTGGATCATAAAAAGCGAGCTTTCGGGGTCGCCGCGGACGACGATATTAGAGTTTTAAGATGAAAGCTGCAAATTCAAAGCGTTTTTGGCATCGGTCTGGCGAGCGTCGTTTTGGTCGACGGCCGTGCCAAACGCCGTATTCCGTCTGTTTGGACGAAAAACAACGTCGACGCAGCATTGTTCACCACAAACGGCGACTGGGCGACAACAATCCAGAGTAGACGCGGTCCTCCTCGCCGCGGCCCCAAAAGAGTGATAAGACGAGAGATGTTAACGGCAAGGCGATAAGACCGGCGGTCGCACGTAGACCACACGCGTGCTGTGACAATGCGGAGCCGTCGTCACACCGTTGCAAAAGTAACCTTTGTTCCGTCACCGGCGACCTTTGTCATCCATTTCTGTGTCGCGTTGCAATCTTCGGGCCTTGCCACATCGCCGTCGCTCGCGAGTATTCAACGCCGCCGACGCAGATAAGGCGGATAACGAGAGCACATTGGCGAACCGAAGACGGGTTTCGACGATATATATCGACAGACCCGCCACTTATGACCGCATCGGCAAGTAAACATCTCAAAAAGCTTACGAATCATCGACGTTGCGCAACATCTTTTAATCGTCGAGGACGGGAGCCTACCTAGGTATATACAAAATATGTTTTTATAGGTCAACGCAAAGCGACGATAATGTAGGACGATTCGCATAATGCCGACGGGAAAAGTATTAGAATATGAACACCTACAAGTGTTGCGCAAAGACAGAGGAGCGAATTTAAATTTTGCGCCACAACGGCAATACGCGACGGACTCTTTTACGAATCGTTTTCTGCGAATTCGATTTTGCCGGCGTCGCAGATTTATCATACATATAAAATTGACAAATTATTTTCAATTTTATCGTCGCTCGAGATAAGCCCTCGAGGAGCCGCTTCCCGAACGGTTTGAGCGTCACTGCAATGCACCATTCGCAGGAATGCGGCCGCAGAAACCGCCGAAATCGTCCAGGGCGCACCGGGCGACATTGCCAACTGGTAGAGCGCCGCGCGAGAATCGGACTCTCGGCAACGCGATCGTCACCGCCGCGGCGAGGATTGGGACCAAGGTCGAGCCGGTCCCCCGGCGACGACGTCGGCGCTGAGGTCGACCATTCTTGGCTTCTTCGTCTCGCATCTGGGACGGTCGCCGCCACAGAGACGGTCGATAGGCGAGGCGGAGCGGTTTGGGTGCGAGCGAGCGAGGAGGCGGGAGAGCGGACGGAGCCGAACCCAAAATAAGTCCCCTCTCCGTTGCAAACCGAGCGCGGACTTCCCCGTCCATCCTCTTGTACCTGCAGAAACGCCGCCACCAAAATACGAACCCACACGGTCAAAAGCGACACCGTCCAGGACCGCCGAAGCCGCAGGCGGAATCACATTTAACAATATCGACAAAAATCTAATAAAAGCTCGTCTTTTATGGTCAGACATGTCGTCCGTATTTTGATTTTGATGAGGATAACGATATTGGGTCGAAATGCATCGCGTAATTTCGCATCAGGCGCGCAACGAAGTTGAACAAAAGTTAACGATCTATCGTTCTTTAGGGTCCAAGGTCGATTCGTCCGTCACCCGCCCGATTATGATCGCCTATCGATAGTATAAGCGATTATAAAAATTCCTTTGACGCGCCAATTTATCGCCGATCGTCGAAAAACGAAGACACGGCGAAAACGTCTTTCGCGACGCGAACATTAATCTTCTTCGTTAATTGTTAGCGTTCACGCGACTTACCATTTAAATAATAAAGATAAAGAACCGCTCGATTCGCAATAAACGTTCGTTTTGAATCTTTAACAGTTCTCGCGAGAAAGACGAGGCGTTCACGCGTCGGCCCGACCGAGTTGAGGTCGTCCGAAAGTCGGGGCGAAGAAACGTCGCCCACATCGATCGAGATAAAAAAAAACGCACCGCGTCTTCGGCGATAAGAGGCGACACGAACATAAGGGATTTTCTTTTCAAAAAGTGCACGCGCAGATGCGTCCTCGCGCGCCAAGGTCGATCTGCGAAAACAGCACGAATCTAATCCGAGAACGCGCGCTTTTCGAAACGCGTCCGACGACGACGACTCGGACGATAAAAGGTCGGATCGTCTAATAATCGAAACTCCGTCGGAACGGCGAAGGTCGATCGGCGACGGGCAGAACCGGAAAGGCGACAGATCGCGTCTTTCTCGCGGAGCGGCGTCGGAGGAGAGTCTACCTGCCGAGGAAGGCCCGCTCCTCCTCTCCGCCGAAGAGCTCCTGCGCGTGCGCGCGTCGTCGGTCGCCGCTGGCTGGCCGCGGACTCCGCTATCGGGCGACGCTCACGCCATTATCGAAGAATTCGGATACGTTCGACGGAGCGACGTCGCACGGCATCGTCGATGCTTATCGCAATGCGTTCTTGTAGACCACTAAAAATAAGTCGTTATCGCGGCGATGCGCGCTCGAGAGACGAGGCCGCGAATTAACCTCCGCGCTCCACCACCGACCGGCGTCAATCGAAACGAACCGGCGGAACGGGTTCGCGGAAGACGTGCGGGAGATTCGGCGGGGGCGTGACGTCGGCGGCCGCGATAAGGGCCCGGGCGACGTGATTTTCGACGTCGCGGCGGATACGAGAGCGCGCCGACCGTCGCGAAGAGCTTTTTGCAACGTCGGTCGCCGCAGTGAGTAGGTAGGCGGCGTAACTCACATGCAACGCCGAGCGAAGGAAGTCCCACGACCGACGAGGCGAGCGGCCGGGCGCCGTGTGTCATCGTCGCCGCGACGGAGAGCGGCTGGAGCGGCCGAAGGAGCAGGAGGAGCGGGAGCAGGAGGAGTGGGAGCCGGAGGAGCGGGAGCCGGAGGAGCCGAGCCGGAGGAGTCTGCACGAGGACGTCCACGTGTGGGCGCGCGGCCGGGAGAACTGAGCCGCGGGCCCGGCCAGCGGCCGAGTGCAGGACGACACCGCCGGGGACGCCGCCGTGCACGAAGAATCGATCCGAAAGCGTCTCCGCGCGACCGTCGTCTTCTTCGATGAGAGTGACTCCTCGCTGGAGTCCCCAAAGAGGCGCGGCCGCGAACGAAATCGAGCCATCTAGAACGTCGGCGGAAGACGTAACCCGCCTTTAGCGTTCCAAGCGTCGAATTGAAAAATGGTCTCGACGCGGAGGGAGATTGGAGGAAATTTTCGATGCCCGTCGGACTACATCCGAAAAATATGAGGACGAATGTTGCGTTCGACATCGATTTCTTCCATTTTAACGTCTATCTTGTTATCGTATTTGAGGACGGCGCGGTTTTGCGAGAGCTAACGAGATCGATTAGTTTGAGTTGGTTATCTTGCGCGCGAATATAAAGCTACGAGCTTATTTAGAATCATTTCTTTAATTGCGTTTGAAAATATGTCTTCGCGCAAATATTATGTTCAGATATAAGAATAACGATTTAAACGAAGTTTGTTAATGTTTGCGCAGATCTGCTCCTCGAGTGTCTTGTGGCGGTCCTCCGCTGCTCCGAATCTGTGCGCACGTGCACCGATACGCGCGTAGCAAATTATTTATAGCCCCGATTTATTTACCAATTCGTTGAAGTAAAAAATATATTTTTATAATTCCTTATCGCGAAACGGCGTTAGCGATTGTAGCGAGCTCCCGATTATCCGTGTGCGGATAATCCATCCGCGAATATCACTTGTTAACCTAGCCATGCCGATGGGGTCTATTTGGGACCCCAAGTTTTTGATTTTTTCTCGAATAACTATTTAATATTATTCATAAATGTCCTTTTTTTATTTGTCTAAAAAAGTCTAAATAATAAATATTTTAAATAATCGTTGACCTTTATTGTCAGTAATTACGACAAAAATAAAAACAACAATATTCACTTTTGTAGCCATTCTCGCTCGCATCGATGGAACGATGTGCCAAGTGCAAGTGAAACGTATACTGGTAACATGTGCCGCGAGAATTTGGCGGTAGGTCTATTTCGGACGTTTTTTCAGTCTGCGGTGGGACATCCCCCGGTGTGAGTGTCATTTACAAATATATTGACCAAATTATGAAACATATCATGAATAATCCATTTAAAAAGAAAACTTACTTAAAATGCGTTTTTATTTTTAATTGATTCTCCATTATAAATATACCCCCTTCGGACGACGCAGTTGGTTTCGGGCTGCCGTGACGGTTTATAAAATATCGATACAGAAAACCTTAAGCAGTATCCGGGATTAAATTCGTATGAACGATGCGAAAATTATTTTGAATCTCGGTTAACCTCAGATAAGAGAATAAGGATGCGAGCGAAGAATCGCATTAGTCATAACTCGGCAGCCACTTCTGTCAACGCTTGGATTGCCTCGATCAATGGGGATTCGAATATAATGATACAATAGACCTTTCTTAGAAAATTCGAACCGATATTAGAAAATCGTTAAAAGGATTCTGAATAAAACTAAAATCACTTAATAATAAACGAGAGTTTACTGTAGATCGAGAACGATTGGAATTGCTGTCTTATGATTTTTTTTATAATCATGCTGCTTTCTGCATCGCAGTGTTTTTTCAACTTTTATTATGGATTTAGTTGTGAAACTCGGTCGTTAACTACCACCCCACCCCTCTATTGAACACTCAGAATTCATCGAAATGGTCACTCATCCAAATACTATCTGCCCTTATCTTCTATCGATTATAAGTATAATATATTAAAATTATATGAAGATCACTTTCTAGGGTCGCAGCTAAATATTCAACCAGGCTTGTTATTGACGTAAATGTAAACCAATTATACAATAAATCCGAAAAAACTGAACGTGCTTAAAATATCCGAGGGCGAATTAATTGGAAATATTAATTACGATAAGAGAAAAATACTATTTTTCATAATAATATACATATTGTTATTTTTAAATTCATACAATGGTTATGTGTACTACGAGTTCTAACTTGGACGAAGATAAAAATACCGCAATCAAGGCGAAGAAGGTAAATATGTATAATATAAATTATGTGGGATTCTGTTAATACCGCAATATCCATAAGTTGATTTGACGATATTGACACGGCGATATCTGTGTTGTTGTTATATTTATTCTTATTAATTAATAATAATGTTAAAAAAAAAAATAACGTCCGGCCAAGGTTGTTTGTACGAAATTCCGATTACATATATCACAATCGGCGTAATTTTCGGCGAGGGTAAAAATCAGACAATCGAAATTATCTAGTGAAAGATAACCATTACACTTTTGCCATCGGCCATATCCTATGACTCACTCGGGTTTATCTCTAAATCGCTCATCTTGTCGACGTAACCGCTCGCGACGTGAGTCACCCCCGGAGAGGTTCCAGGGACGTTTGGAAATGGCAGGCCGTTGTTGCGTCGCTGCAGATGGTTGCGGCCCTTGTCATTGTTGCAGACACGACAGCTGTTATTTTGTGCTATCGCCGCGAGTCAAATGCGTCGATGATGACCAATTTTCGTAAACAACGGGCGATAAGCATTGATTGCTTCTTTCTGTGTTTACCACGCTTTGTTTCGCATCATGCGGCATCTGAAGAGGCGTAATTGAATCGCGAGCGGATGAAATTATTGTTATACACCGTACTGCGTATATTATATATCGGCAGTGATTGTCCTCAATAGCTGATACGCAGAACTGCAGAACAATGAAGCGATAGCGCAGTCGATGATGAAAGCCGTTCGAAAGGAGCCAAAGATAATGGCTTCAAAGAAAGGATTAAAATAGCCGAGTGGAAGAAGAACGAATGCAATTCGGACAGTGCGCTCGCATTGTTGTTGCACCCTCTGCAAGGCCCCTGCTCTCGGATGGGACTGCGGCCATTATGCATGCAGTCACACTTGGCACCGTTCTTCAGGGTCGCTTTGTTGCAAAGCCCAATATGGACAGGATTTAGGGTGCCAACGCGATATTGCGGCCGTTGAATTTATTTAAATAATATTTAAACGCATTTCGTAGGTATGAAACGGTGATTGCGCACTGATAATCTCCCGCTCACCGATTTCGTGGACACACGTCATCCACACATGCACGTGTCTTCGTGTATGTTTGCTGAAAAGGTCAAATGCCCACACAAGATATCCATTCGGGATCCATTTACATTTTTTTATAAACCTAATATATCGTTTTGTTATAACAAAAAATAGACATAAACGTATACAGTATTATTCAAATATAAGTATCTAATTATAAAAAAAGCATTAAATGAATAGTTTTTGATAAAAAAAAGCATAGTAAAATCATATGTTTTGACAATGAATAGAGCACGTGGCCGGAACAATAATAAAATTACCCCACGTGAACTTTACAAGCGTGCATTCGCGAAGTTCGCGAAACAAGAACAGGGCTGTCCAAATTTAAATACCATCTACGAAAATATGCTCGTGGCGCTTTAGTATGCGGTCTACCGACACGTATTCAACTGTTTTAAACAATGATACTAAATCGTAAGCAAGATAGGCATCATATTTAATAATCTCCATCGTCAAAAATAGTGTTTCGCACGATGAAATGGATCTGTAACAGAATATGATTTTATACGATCCGTTCTTAAGGAAAACATACTTTTTTCGCTAATTACGTTATTAGATGTTTCATCCGTCGCGTGGGAAGTTCCTTTTTAAATTTTCTAACAAGTGTCGCTATTGATTTAGTTATTTCTCTAATCTTATTAGCTTTAACCGACCCGCAACGACGAATAAATACACAATAAAAAGCTTCCGTAATATTTTTATACGATTTTATGTCTGTTCCACGATGCGTCGATTAGTCAAATAAATCAGATTTTGGCGATAACTCACATTTTTATTAACCATTTTAGTTCGGGTCCCAAGTATTATATTTTTTTTTTCGTACAAACTAGTTTGAATATCCTAACCGTGCTTCGATGGAATCTTTTAATATAAATTCTACACGTCACAAACATTTGTATTTGTAAATTATAAAGTATATCATGAATAACTATTTTTATTCGTAGAATAATCCATATTTTAGCATTTTAAGTCAAGATATTAATAAAAAAAACATCAATTTCTCGACATGAAATGATTGGGGTCTATTTTCTATTGTAAATAGATCTAGTATCTTGGTTTATAGCCGCTGTGAAGGATCGGATATCTAAGGTGCATAGTGAAAATTGTAAAATATTATTAGACTCAATTAATAATATATAACTCAGGGAGCGCTACTATAATTTCACCGTAGGCTTAGCGCGGGTCGGGAGACAAATTAGGTCGAAAAGCACTATTTTATCATACGATTGTGGAAACGGAAATATTTCTAGACGGACGACTTTTTACAACTGAGAGGGGCATTGCAATTATATTCGAAAGCGCCACTCGTTCATATAAAGTTCGATAAAGATGCGGAGTATGCGAATTGTCAAGACTCGCATTCACTCCTAGTGTCAATTACATGGTCCCCGACGGTTTAACCGTCAAAGACTATCTTAGCTCGGGCGCGGCCGACTACATAACCATACTAGATCGTCGTTCGTTCCATGCGTTCGTCGGTAGGGAGGGAACATAAAAAAATAGAACTCTCCGAAATTTCGACCTATCTCCGGATTGTCCGAGATCAAATACACAATCGTAACATATCGTCGTTACCTCCAACCTACTACGATTCAATTTAAAACAATTATAAAGGAATAAGCGATTCAAGTTCGTATTTTGAGACGCAACATCCTCGTTATTGTCACCCTATGATAACGTTATGTCTATAATCGCGATAGAAATTAATATTCGAGAGAGAAAAATGGAAATTACGGAAAATTTTCTAATCAAATAAACGAATAAAAAAAATGTGTATATTTGTATTTCAATTAAAAGTCGAATAAAACATTTTTTTCTCATAACTTTAAATGTGGACATATACGTATTATTATTTTTTAAATCGCCAGCTTCGCCGTTTACGCATATACAACAGGTGGGGGTATATTACGGATACGCTCGATTTTTTAAACAAAATTCAAAAACTATTTGCTAAAATGTAAAATTTATCTTCCGCGCAATAATCTGTTTATCGCGCCGAACGAGGTCTAAGAGCAATTTTTATGTCGCGGCATACGAGTCCGCTTTATACCGAAACAAAAATATTTTTATCTTTTATGTACGAAATAGTGGACAACCCTGATTTTCGCATCGACAGCGGCGGATCGTCGCACGAACGCATAGGGCGTAATCCGTCTCGGGTCTACGCAAAATATTAATTAGCGTTCGCGAGACGATACAAGCAAAGATAAGAATTCGCGAACACGTCGCGGTGACAGCCCGCCCGCTGACATGTGTCAAAATGAAATCGGTCGGCGTCGGCGCATGCGCGGCGGGCGCGGGCGGCACGTGCGCAGGGTGGGGGGGGGACACGTACCTGCGCGTCCGGGCCGGGCGGCGCGCGGCGCTGCACTGAGCCGGAGGACCGCGGGCGAACTTCGCGCCGCCTCTTCGCCGCCTCGCCGCCCTCGCCGTCCTCCGCGGCCTCGCGGAGCCGCCCCGACGCCCTATCCGTTTACTAATATTTTTGTTTTGAAAAAGAAAAACAAACGAAACTCACTTCTACGATAGGAGAACGAGACGTTATCGATAAACGTTTCACAAAAACAGAAAAACCTATTTTAATAAATTTACATAATTTCTTAAATACTATTTTCACGAATTGTCGCCCTTTAAACGGTCGCCCTTTGCGCCGTATATCGGAAAATATCGGTGATAACTGTTAAGGCGTCGGGCGCCTAATTTTAGTGTTTAGAGACAAAACGCTCGGAAAAATAAATAGATTTAAAAATAATTTATATGCGGAGGGCATACGTCCGTTCCTCCCCAAGTGTATATAAGCGGCGAACGATACCTGCGCGCATTCGATCGAAGTCGACGAGTTCTTTTTGGTCTCGGCGATTCGGAAAGCTTCTTTCGAGACTATCAGGTCTATGTTTGGACGTTACGTCTGCGCCCCCGCGTATCGTCGCGAGTTGTATTATCGTCGACGACCCTCCCCGGTGGCGATCGTACGGTCGTTCGCAATAATTTTCTTCGGCGGACGGTGACTTTTTGAAGCCCGACGCTCCTTACATTTTGGAGGCCTCTAATAGCGTATCATTTTTATTGAGGATCGTCAGGCTAAGAACGAAGATAAGGTGTAATAGATAAAAAAAAAGTAATTTTCGATAGATAGTATAGATATATAATTCGGTCTCTCGTTATCGATCTTTATTTATTTGTATGTCGAGGACGAATCCTTGAACCCCCGAGAGTCGAAGAGTGCGGCTTCGAGGCCGTCCGGGAAGTCACATATCTCGGCTCACTTATTACGAATGATAATTAAACCAATTTGGGAGCACGAGGAAGAACTATGCCGATAAACCGGCGCTCCTTTGGACTTCAAAAGTGCCTCCGGTTTAGATACCTCTCGTAGAAGACTAAAGTCGAGCTCTCCGCGACCCTCGTCGGCCCCGTCCTCGCGGACGGATCTGAGCGTTGGGCTTTGACAAAACGAGACGCGCGACGACCGAATATCCCGGAGAGGAGGATCGCGAGACGAATATTTGAAGCCGTATTCGACGACAGGGTACGGCGTATGAGGAGCGACGAGGAGCCGTCCCAACCGTGCGAGAATATACCGTCGTCGGAGGGGCCGGACTCCGGAGGGCCAGTCGCGGGTCGAGGATGCGATACAGGGGGCCGCCTAAAAGGCTTACGATTAACGAGGCTTCCCGTCCCCAGAAAAAAGGAAGACCAACACTGAAGCGGTCGGACTGTGGACGCTGCATCGTTGAAACTTCCCGGAAGATGAATCGACGACGGCAGACCAGATTCGTCAAAATATATCATGTCCTACGAGTGATGCTGAAACTGAAGCTCATTAAAAAGTAAAAAAAAGTAAATTCTATACTATAATGATAACGTCTTGCTCCAACGATCGGGGGGCTTGATGCTCCAGCATCATAAGTATCCCTATAAATCCGCTCCTGGTTGTCGTCGGTCGTCGATGTGCCCGGGCGTCCGTTCATAGAGTTCCGTTTTGAAGTGATGTCGAAAAAAAGACTAAAAACTGAGATTTCTATATCTTCAATTGTGCATGGGCGCGAAATGACATATCTTATTAGACAATAACTTTATTTCTTATGAAATCATGAGCGTTTGTTCCGGAAAGTGTTGTCGATATGTCTAGGGGTATCCGTGGATTTTATAAGTCGATGATGGTGATGATTTCGTATGGCTTTTACTTTGCCATTCTCCGCATGCTCGTCGTTGTTGAAGTTGCCTTCGACCTTTCGGAGCACCTTTTGGTTACGTAATCCTGGTGCAGGTTGATCCAGTAGCCTTACGGAGGGGTGGGCCCCTCTTTAAGCCGGTAGACCAAAATTGCCCGCCTTAGCGATAGTCTAAAACAGCCGCCGTCGTTGCCACTACGCCCCGGGATCTGAGGGACGGGGTGAGTTTGTAAGGTAATCTCGTAGGAAACGGCTCAATACCCTGGCATTTGCTTTTGGATAGATAGGGAGCTGGGTCAATCTAGCCCGAGATAGTTGCATTTCTACAGCAATTTCTGATGATCACTAAGAAGTGTTTTCTACCGGGTCATTAAAGAGCCGGGACAGCAAACGTGTTGGCTCTCGGTGATTCGGGAATATTCTTTTGTGGTCATGATAATTCGGGACTTTATCCTTAATTGGTCATACTGCGGCGAGCTTCTCTGTCTGCTGTCCTGTTCAAATATCGATGTCGATTTCTCCAGTCATGCTTCAGACAGTTCATCCGCTTTATTTAAGGCTAGGATGCCTCCGCTAAGCTGCGATGGGAACTGCTGGGGGAGCTTAGAAAAAAAATCTCTACCCAAAAACTGTGAATTGGGGAAAAACGCTGAACATGATTGAAGAATGACACCCAAATGTTTCCATAATTAACCAAAACGTGACTAGTACGGGAAGGCTTTAAATAATCGCAATTAATGATAATAATAGGAATAACTGAATTCTCGTAACAATGACGCTAATATCCAGAAATGGAATTACCTGATGTTGCATTTTTTAAACTAATCATTTTTACACGGTACAATAAAGATAAATAACATTTATGCACCAATTTATGAGATGGTAAAGAATTAGTATTTTTTTATTTAGGGAAACATGATATCTATTTTCATCATATTCCATACCCTCGAGAATAGATCAATGACGAATGTGGAGATTAAATTATATTACGTAACATTCCGTTTATTATCTTATACTTAATACTTACATATTTATTTATCAATTCTCTGATAATGAAAGATAAATTATTAACTGCTAACATTTTAATTCATTTAAAATGACGCATGTAGTTCTTCGAACGTTATATTAATAATCTATTTTCTGTAAATGTTTCCAGTTTTTCGATCGTTGAATGCGGAAGGCGCTTTCAAAATGAACGATCCGACTGAAAATATTGTGGCGAATTAATGAAAAATAACGTCAGCAGATTCTTGATCGAAGTCGCCGCGGCAAATCGTAAACTTCGGGACGCTGCGTGGGTGGGAGTCGGGCGGTATGACGTATCCCACTGAGACCCCGGGAAGGTCTGAGCTCTCCTTCCCCGGCGCATCTGGCGTGCTACCCGCCAGGGGGTGAGACGAGGAGACCCCCAGCTTTCGACTCCTCCCGGAGGCACGAAGAGCTCGGCCGCACAAAATTGTGTCGGGACCGCGGCGTCGATGTTATTGGACGCGTCAGCCAGCAGCGTGGATGCTCGAGCCGAGCTCTTTCGCCGGAGCGGATATTGATTTTGGCCCCAGATATGGGAGCTGGTTCCCCGAACGTCATGACGAATAGCAGAGGGCAACGATGTTAACGTTGCGAGGACGAGTCGCCTTTAAAAATACTGAGTGCCCTTTCAGAGTTTCTCAAATGGAGGATCGCGACAAAATAGTCTAGTCGCTTCGAGAGAATTTTTACGTTGTTGTTTTTTAACATCGGCACTATAGAATAAATAATAGCGTGAATCGAGTAGAAAAATGCGTTCCGTCAAAAAATAGCATTAATAACATAATAATAAAATATACAGTTCTGGCGACATTTTCGATTTTGTATTAATTTATATATTTACATGTAATTGCATGATAGTAAAACGTAATCGTATTTAAAATGCAATAGAGAGTGGAGACTGCAACGAAAAAAAAATGCAATTTATGGTCCCGTCGTAGGGAAATACAATGCTTTTACAAAGCTAACAGAATTATAAAAAGAGTACGACAAAAGTTTCAATACCGAATAAAATTTCAGCTGCTATCGAGAAACATCTGCTACGTAAGAAAGAATATTTCTCGCCAATCAAGAGATACAAGCACACAATGATGGAATCATTTTACGTCCACATCTGAGGTATTGTGTAATTCACTCAATGAATTCTTCAACAAACCAATGGTTATAGTTTTAGGTATTTATAAAAAAATAATACAATTTCTAATACCAATGGCATGACGTGAAGAAAAAAATGCTGTAATCGATAAGACGTTGAATCGAATTAATGAATTCAGTTAGCATCTTTATTTTCTAAACTGAAGTTTCTAGAACAGTAGTCATCAACATTTTTTCACTAAGAGGTCATATTTCATAAATGAGATAGTTCGGTGGGCACCAGTATTATTCATTACACCTATTTTGGATTTATTGTTCAAAAAATAGAATTCAGATGGTAACTATTGGCACTTACTAACAAGCCAAGTTCTAGTTAATAAGAAAGAGCCTCATAACAAAATGAAACTTTTATATTCGTATCATTTTGAAATGAATATATCCCCATTCGTTACTTTTTGGAGTTGTGGAGATCATTATTTCTCAGAAAAATCATTTCTATATCCTGTACAGTATGAAGATAAATGAAAAGGTACGAAGAGAAGTGTCTTCCACGGCCTGGAGGAAACTATGCCCAAAATCTGTGGTAGAAAGTAGCATTCAAGGCTTAGCGTCACATCCTGTTGTTAATGAAACTGTATGTATGTATGAGCAGCTCCGTGGGTTCGGAGGTCAATAATGAGGGTGTAGAGGAGTGTATAAATGATGTAACCCTAGTATTCGTCAGATTTGATATCTGTCACATTTGATGACAAAAATCGTTTCCATATTCATTCACAGAACTAAAATAAGTGATTCGGAATTTTAGAAAGTTCATTTTAATTTCCTTAATAGGAAAAGAAGTATCTTTGATGAGAGTATCGGCGATGAAATTGTTTGTCTAGGCAGGTTCATGGGTTTTATAGGTTGATATTGAGAATCTATTTGAATTGGTAGTAGAGCATGGAAAGGAAACCATCCAGGAATAACTATTGATGCTTCATAAAGAACAAGTAACTGAAACATTAGACGAAATTTTTTTCGTATCAACCTTTGGCATTAAATAAATACTCTCTAATTGGACAAAAACGCAGAACAAGATTGAAAAATGACAACCAAATGTTTCTATAATTAACTAAAACATAAATAACATGGACGTTACTGGTAGCAAACAGTAACCGGTTGGAAGCGTTTGAATATGGAGCTACTGAAAAATGTTGAAGATACTATGGAGAGAACACGTAAAGAATACAACCGTCCTTCTGGACACCGCCAAAACACGTAAAATTGTGTACTTTGGACACATTATTCAGAAACCAAAGTATCGCTTCCTGCAGATAATAATTGAAGGAAAAATTGAAAGTAAACGGTGGTTATGAAGTAAGAAGCTGTCGTGTTCGGGAGCTCTAGAATTGTTCTAGCTCACCAAATACAGAGAAAAAACAAGGGCATATAGATCGCCTATGTCCGAAAACGGACAAGGCCCCCACCCGAAGAAGAAGAAGAAAACATAAA
>JAGXCT010036639.1:43478-72850 GCA_022495035.1 Philopotamus ludificatus | reverse complement strand
ACTCTGAATGAATCTTCTTCTTCTGTAAATGTCAATATTCAAAATAAATATTAGTGCTCAAACCAATCCAATAGATATGCAAGCGATATTAAAAATAATCGAACTATACGATTTGGAAATAACAGAAACGCGTAATAAATTAAAAGCATTAGAACTAGTGAATACATGGCAAAAAAGGAAAATATATAATAAAAACACAATCGGTCACTGTCGAAACCCATCGATCTTCAAGATCTAGGTTTCTTCACCGACGATCAATTGTCGGTCATGGAGACATACCAAGCTGCTTCCGGCCAAAGAATCTATACAGAGTCCATCTCCGAATCCGAAACACAAGACAATCCAATCACAACCATCATGCCGCAACTACCACCATCAGCCGAGGACGACTCAATAGACGCCGACGACACTAAAGGTCTCCAGAAGGGCAGTTAAACGAAAGTACAGGTCTGCAAATAACTCCCTCACCGACTTCCCCGTTCTCCTGGCCACTCGCCCACCTACAAATTTAAATAATTATATTCACACAACAAAAACACAAACAAATAAACCAACAAACACCGTTTAAACACAACCCAATACGCAACAGATAACACAAATATCATACCAAATACATCTGACAACAAAACCGCTCCTCCACTCACTAAGCCCATCCGTATCCCCCGATAACAATCTGATCCAAACATCAAGGGAATAATAGAATCACTAAAAGTAAACAAAATCATACCTATAGAGTTAAAAAATAGTCCACTGACGGTCATCTTCCTAAACTCCTCAGATGATCATCGGGCAGCCACTTAAAAATTTATGAACAACAAAATTTAATATTCAACATTTTTAATTAGTGACCAGCCGTTAACTAAAATCATAATTAAAGGATTTCCAAAGATGCTGACGCCAAAGAATATCAGGAAGACTAAGGCTTTTAAGCTTTAGAAGAGGTAATTTGATTAACCAAGGACAAACATACATCAGATCTGCCGATTATTCTTGTCAGACACACCTTCTCTGGATGCACAGAAACATTTCAATGTGTAAAATGCGCTGGTATTTATTGTGGCGGTCCATACACAACATCCTTCAGACAATGTCCCAAATTTCAGCTGAAACGCAACAGAGCCCCCATTCCTCCTTAAACTAATTACATCCCGAAAATATCTATCGCGAACTCATTCTCATGGTCATCTCGGACTAACGATACAACATTAACAATTTTAACGGTATATTCGCCTAAACTAACCCAAGTAACAACACTAACTTTTACCCTACCCCGTCTCCCAACCAACCGACTAATATTAACTTTAGATAAATGATGATGGCTTTCGAATTTGCCGTCAGATTCATTACTGAAAAGTCCCCTCGGGCCAGAGAAAACCTGATTCGCGACATGCTAGCTATGTTTGCATAAGAACGATGGCCAAAAAATACAAACGAAAATCAACATCACACTCCGTACGATCACCAATGCACCCTGGTTCATCAGGAATATAAACATACAACAAGACCTAAACATTACTTCACTCTCCGACTTAATTAAGAAATACGACTTCCACTTTTATGAAAACTTCCCTAAATTCGAATCAGAAAGCCCATCCATATCCTCACTTGCGACTAACGATCCTATACACACCCTACTTAATCACAGAATCCCTCTCTCTAAAACTGTTATTGTGTATAAAATTAGCTAACAAAAGCCTAAATAAATCAGACGCCTGCACAACCCTTATGCTGCTTCTTCTCTGTTTTTCTGACTCGTCTGCTTTTGTAAACTCTTTTCTTTTACAAGACTAGTACTTAATTTCCACATATACATATTTAAAAAAAAATTATAATCAGACAGTGTACACAGATGATAAGGAAAATAGGCAATGCTTACAAACCTTGCTTTTTAAATAGACCACTGCCTCTCGATTTCCAAAATCCATTCTCGGTTATTTCTGTTACATCTTTTTAATGCACTTCCACTTTTTTGGCCCACGCACCTTAATTCTTATCCCATAATCTAAATAATTAATAATATCAAGATCAAGGAAAAAATAATTATTGCATGTTACTAATTTTTCATATTCCTATTTTTTATTAAATATATTTTATATGGAATACTATTAGATGGCATTAAATTAATGTATTCCAATGCGCAACTACCTACATAAATATTTTTATAAAAGGAGATAATGGGTCTATTCTACTTACATACCCACCCCGTGGCATGTGTTGTAAAGAATTCCCTGATTCTATAGTTTTTGGCGAAAACATATTTGACTTTATTGTCAGAGTAATTAGCTCAGTCCGTTTAACTAACATTATAGAAATAATATCCAAGTTATTATAATATACAAGCGATAACCCTGGTTTTTTATAATTAATTTGTTATTCATGTAAGTTATTAATAGAATCTTTGAGAAATCACTGAGAAGTTTCAATGTCTCGGCTGTCTTAAATTTACTTAAAATATTAATATATTAAATGACGCGAAAAAAACTGACAAAGAATTTCAGAAAGATCAACGTTTTTGGTAGGCATGTTTTACAAGAATTATTAAAACTGTTTACCTGTGAATTATTAAAACTTGTAATATTTTTTTACGAGATATATGTTTGTTTAATATAAAAATAGTTCAGTTAAGTTAAGATATAATTATGAAGCTGTACCTAGGGAATAAGGCGAGACAGTTAACCTAGCTATATATCTATTATTTTTCTTAGAATAATCTATTTTTTAAAAAATGTCAAGATATTGATAAAGAATTCATCTATAACTTGACTTAAAATGCTTAGGGTGTCTGATATATAGATTAGTTAAAAAGTTTTTTAATATTTTTAAATTTCATCTTGTGTTATACTCCTTCTATCCGACGCTCAAAGACGGTATGATTGAATTACAATACGTATACACCTCGAGTTACACCTCGGAGGAAGCGTCGAGACGCCGCCATTGTCTTCCGAGGACGACGATGATGATGATGATGATGAATGTGTACCAAATTTAAATACCAATGCCGCGCCGTAGTTTGTCTAACTAACAGGGGGTGCATTGGTAGGCGTTATTAATTGTCGGCATTGTTGATGTAATTGTTTGTTGAAGCGTCGCCGCCAACAAAGACACAATCATCGAGTCATTAGTCACAATGACAGACGAAATCTCGGCTAATTAAATCTGTTTTCATTACCCCCGAATAATTTGTTATTCTGCCATAATTGAAAAGGTTCAATTTAATTAATTTCACATTGCGTAACTGTCACGTTGCGCGCCATGTTCCGACACGAAGAATTGTTTTATGGTCATGTAACCTGACCGCGATGACGTGACGTATGGCGCCGTCGATTCCATCAATTAACAAATACTTTTTAAATAATTCCAACGCTTTGTACAGAAAATTCTGAATGAAATAGGTACATATATTTTTAAAATTCTATTTATAAAGAAACAATTACTACCAGCCCGTTCAATTTTAACTCTTTTTGCTTTTGATTGCTCAGTCTTCGCCTCCTTCGTTTGTTTGACGTCGGATTGGCCACTGTCTAATTGTTCCGGAGACGCTCGTCTTCCACACCGACCTGCTCCATTAAATATTTTTAATTCCAAGAGAAAGCATCGCTCTTTAAATATTTGTTTTCTCAAATGCAGCGTTTGAATTAATTCGCATAAACAACTTATAGAAAGTAATATTTAGATTTTTTTATTGTATTTTTTTAATTATTCATTAAGTGATTAAGCCTTTTTCCGAATAAATTTATGGTACTGAACGTTCAGAGAATGCACCTGGGTACTGTGAATGCATCATTATTATATTTTCCATTATGGAATTGAATCGTATATTAATATACATATACACTCGGGCCTCGTATAACACGGTTATATGGTTCCACCAAAACGTCGTGTTAATATAAATCCGTGTCATACAAGGTTTGAAGTTCATACAAAATTAGGGTTTGCGTTCCAAAAAAAACCGAAGATAGTTTATATAAGTATCTACTTTATTTTTTTAAATAAAGAAATACATATACATTTACATATTATTGAAAAAAACTTTAATATTATAGTGTAGCATTCTTTCACTTCATGTGTTTTACTCTTTTTCGAGATCGTTTGGTTTTCATCATTATCATCGGAGGACTCTGGATTTCTTGTGGTTTTAGTATTAAAAAAAATCAGTAATACACGATTGTCTACTTTTAGCGTATAAATCTTTACGTATTTCATTAAAAGGTTCCAAAATCTGTTGTAATTCCCTCTTGAATTTCGAACTTCTTTTCATTATAGGATCCTTTTCAATATTTTTTCTTTAATTTGATAGCCAATTCCAAGGCGTCCATAACATTATAATTTACAAGGTAATAATCCTACCTCAAACCCTGTAAGCTTCCCTGATTTGAGGCTCAGTTTCATTTCATCACATTCAAAAGATATGAATCCAAATTAAACACCGAAAAATGACACTAAAATCCTTTCCCGATTAGTTTCAATTAAAACATCCGTCCAAGTCCAAGAAGTGTAAATAATTTATTTTTATGACGTAAAGATTATTGATTAGGGCAAACCTTCTATTAGCCATTAAAACAATATTACGGACCTTGCATGACTATATTCCATAGTACAGATGTATTAACGTAGTCGTGCCGATGGAGACTATTAGTATTCCAAGTTTTTGATTTTTCTCAAAAACTTTTTATCTAAAAATGTCTAAAGAATAAATAATATAAATAATCATTGTTGTCTAAAAAATGCGAAAAAAAATAAAACAACAATATTTGCTTCTGTTGCTACGCGATGTTTTTTTCTCGCTCGTATCCGGTACGATGTGCCGAGTGCGAGTGAAACGTGTGACTGACACGTGCTGCGAGAGCTCAGTCTGCTTCGAGACATCGCCGAGAATGCTATCATTTAACCGTCATATTAATTGGTCAAAAAATCCAAAATAACGACAAAATTATACAGCATATCATGAATAACTATATTTATTCTTAGAATAATCCATTGTAAATAAAAATGTTAAGATATTGATGAAAAATCGGATATACTAAACAGAATACTTTTATAAAATGTATGTCTTATATTGTACGTTGTTTATTACCTATTTAGTTTATAAATTATTAATAAAATTTACCGACTTTATTTTATATTAAAGATTTTTTTTTATGTATATGTTATATTAGAAAAAAATATAACAAAGTACATAGTACCCTGTATGAATTTAATTATGTTATAACAAATCAAGAGACGTTAATAATTATATAATAATATATTTACATATGTATTTTTCTTATTCACAGACGACATTGTGATTTATGCTGAAAGCTCAAAGGACTTCCAAGATATGCTTAGCAATCTAGACAATGCTTCATGGTCTAAGTATCAGCAAGAACACTCAAAATATAAAATGTAAAAATAACAATGATTATTTTAAAATAGACAATGTAAGATTCGTTATAATATTCTCGTATTTTTCTTATTCATTTATTATTATTTTATATATAAATCTCTCTCAAACATCGAAGCATTTCTGGAAATACATGTATGGCATGGCATAGCATCCTGAATTTTTTCAGTAATAAAAAAGTCTCACTCAGCCATGTGTGACGAATACGTTGGCTAAATGATTATAATAGTGTTGTTTTTGGTGAAATAAAATTCCATACATAAAAAAATCTCGTGTCCACCAAAACACGTGAATTAGACTTTTACTGCCTACTATTTTCTAAATTTTTGATGAATAATTTAAATAATGATTTATATAATTGACTTGCAATTGATTTTCGAAAAAATATGTTTTCTATGAATTTGACAAAGAGTTTTTAGTAGAATGGTCGAAAACCTCTCATCTTTACCACGTTTTCAAAGTATCTCACAAACAGTGCGTTCAACTGGTGTTTTTTCCTGACTAAATGTGACAATTCAGCTACTCGGTTGTTTATTTTTTTTCGGATCCTGAAGCAGATCCGCCATGACACCGGTGGTGAAACACAGTAATCGGCAGAGCATAAAAAATCACCTAAGGGATAGGATCCCGTCGGAGGCATCGGGAGCACCTGGAGCGATTTGCGAGCGGCCCCGCCGCATACAAAGTTGATTCGCACGTACGAATCACGCTTTCCACACACGAGTGTTGGGCCTCCCGGGGAATGCCGGCCCACAGAAAAGGAAAACGAGAGGGAAAACAACATTCGGCAAGAAGGAAAAGAAAACACACGCACGCAAAACATATTATTTGCGAGTCTGCAGACGGAGGAGGCGCAAGGGCAGGGGAGGGCATCGGAGTGGAGGGGGGTTAGGTGAAAGGAGGAGGGCAGTAAAACCGCGCTTCATGCCGAATAAATCGAATACAATGCCAAATTCGGTGGATGTTTATTCATTTTAGGGCCCCCATTTGGACGGGGGGCGCCCGCCCTCGTAAAAGGAGCGCCCGGGCCGCTTTTTTTTTGTTTTGTCGCCGCCCTGCTCTCTTTCAGCTTTTTTTCACTCTGGACGATTGTGTAAAATATGCGGGCGTATTGAAATTAACGACATTGTCCCTTGTGCACGCGATTTCGGCGTGGCACCTTGTGCAGGCGAAAGGTGAAGCTTTTTATTTTAATGGCATACACGTGATTTTTAAAAAGGCTCCGGATGCTCTTTGAAATGGCCTATATTAATTCTAAATATTAAAATTCTATTAAAATAAACGGCTTTAATTTACTTTAACTAAAAGTAAAATTTTAATAGTACACCAAAAATATTTGGGGTGCTGCGGAATATAAAAAAACAAAAATGAGTATTTCGCTCATATTTTATTTAAAATATAAAAAAATAAGGAAAGATACTAAATAATATTACCAATAATAAATAGTGACAAGTAGCACGTGGCTCAAAGAAGCTGTGAGTCAGTATGATTGCACCGAGTCGCAAAGCTACACGGTGCAAAGCGGCTAGATCCCCCCCTCCGCACTCCGCTACCTGCCCGCGCCCATCCAATACACAACGCCGGCAGCGTTCTTGCTCTAGCCCGCGCGGATTACCACTGTCTACGTAGGCACCGACCAGATTAATATTAATAATATTATTAACAAAGTTGAATACATTTCTTATCGTAGATTCGTATTTCATTAAGGGTCGTCACCCTCATGTCTAAAGATCGTGACCATTCTTATTTTCAAATTTCCTCGATTATGGCCATTCAGGATCCGGCGCATTCCATATCTCATATCGTGGCTACTTCGTTAGGAGTTAACAATCACGAAAAGCTTCTCCGAGCTTTTGTTTCTTCTAGCGAGATGTCAAAAATAGTGAAGAATTCTTTTGAGATATATAGTTGAGAGTCTCCCATCTTTTCTGTGTCCCGTTTCTTTCAGAACAGAAACGTTTGTGCATTTAGCGGTCCATGATATTCCCAGAAGGCGTCGCCAACACCACATTTTAAGGCCATCATTATTTTTCATATTTTCCTTTATGATTCAGGTTTCAACGCCATATGTAAAATGGAAAATATACTGCCCTAAACGTTTTTTTTATTTTTTTGGATATGCCCCCTGTTTTATGAAACTGTCAATAAAATTGATATCTTGGCTATCCCTTTTTTATTTCTGGCTAACAATTATCGTTACTCGTAATTATAATACAAGTTACAAGATGAAAATGAGGAAGTTCGTTTTTCATAATGCTTTGTTATAAGTTTTTAATTCAAAAATTATTTTTAATTATCCTAGTAATTCTCATTATAATTCATCCTTCGAGCGTTTTCAAAATTAGATTAAAGGCAATTTTCTGAAAATAGTTTCAAAGTTCTAATTATTAGCTCATGTACTTTCTCCTCACCGATGTAATCTAAGTCGTTGCTCGCTGAAGCGACTTTAACTAGGTATGTCAATATTTAGTCTTCACGATCTGTGAAATATTAAATTATAATAAAATGATTATTATTATTAATTAAATATTTAGGAAAAGAAAGTTTCCTAAATATTTTTTTTATATTTTCTAAATTAGCTAACAACTTATTTTTTAAGAAAATCATTTAATAAATTTTTAAAATCATATAGAAAATTGTGAAAATGTAACTGCAGACCAAGAAGAAATCGCGCATTTCATGAATCGATGTTTTTAGTTCGGTTTGTATCTAGATTAGGGTTTGCATTACCGGTTTACCGGTAAATCAAAAAACGCATCATCGGTGATTATTGGTAAATTGAAAAATTTACCGGTAATTGCCGGAAATGATTTTATTGCGAATTTAGGACAGATACAGGCATATTATTACAAAAGTTTATTGTAGATATGCATGCGGAATAGGCTGTTTTGTTTTTCAACTCTGGCAACATTGATACGCAGTTTGTTACTGGTCACCGGTGTCATCTGTCATCACAATCGCAGTGACCGCATGCTCCACTCCAGGCTGCAGCTGATTCTAGTTGTTTTGGGACAGGAGGCCAAGAATATTCTAAGATCATTCGTATTCAGGTATATATTTTACTCTGTTTGCATAAATAAAACAAATTTCTGAATTATTGATTTTTTAAATTACATTCTTAAGGATTTTTTTTTTGCTAGCCTCAGTAAAACAAAAAGGATAAACATATAAGTACATTTCATGACATTATTATTCAAATGAAACGTATTTTAATTATTTACGCTTCAACCTAGAATGCCGTTTTTAATAAAAGTAGCCACATATAGTTATACTTTAATCATCTAACCCACGTCTATTTTTATTGTTTTAATACTAGTATTTAAAAATAAAAAGTTGAAAAGCTATCAAATAGATGACATGCGGTTGTAAACGAAATGATGAAAACCATAATTAGTATTTTATTAATAGATGAGAAATCATAAAAAATATTCTTAGTAAAATACGCGTTTTCTTCTTGGTCCTTCAATAATTTACCATATTTTTATTTATTTCGGTTATAAGATTATTCAAGACAATGGAACAGTCTTGCAAAGTAAACAAACTTTAAATCACTTTCAAGAACACATAAAAAACGTTTTCTAAATAAATTTTCAGACAGACATTACATTAGAAGTTTAAACTTCATATGAAAATTCTTTATAACAAAAATGCAAATTAATTTTTTGCACGATAATTTCTCCTAAGCATATTCTTCATCTATTAATAAAATCTAGATATTATTTTATGAAATTATATTATACTTGACCGAATTTCATAAATAATGTAATGTAACAAAAGTGTTATCTTAACTGGCACTTATTTGTTTAAAGTGGTTTAATTAAGGCATAGTAGTTACACAATTAATTATAGTCATACAAATTTTGGCTAGAATTATTATTAAATATAGCTTTTCTATGTTTATTCATTCAATGAAGGTAATATATTAATAATAAAAATATTTTTTTTTGTACCACATTATATTTTGGTTGTGATATCTGATTTCAAGTATTTTTTCGAGTTTCTAAAAATATATATAGGAGTCTAATTAACAATTTATTTAAATAATTAATGCGTTCCTTTACTAATAAAATAGCACTATCCCTATTATAATCCCCACACGCATACATTATTAAAGGGTTTCTGTTTCCGGCGAGCACCCTCGTCACTATTTTTTTAATAGGCCCGAACGGCCGAAAAACACAAAAGGAATCGGAACCATTAATTAGGGTCACTCTTGGCGACTGTGTAAATATGACTGGGGAAGATTGATGGATTCGAGGTCACAGAATTTAGTAGCTTTTAACATTTTGTGAATATCAATGGAGCCAATAAATCAATCAATGTCTCCATTCGTACATAAAAAAATGTAATAACAAACTTTGGGCGGCTATATATCATGGAAAGTTTCCACGATTTAAATTAGGCACCCGGGCGAATGATACGTTTTTCCGAATATATTATTTGAAAACGTGTTTTTTTTATATTCATCCCAAGTTTTTCCGTGTATCGAAATTGATTATAGCGAAATTTTGTGCCGGGGGTACATCGCGTCGGTTAATGTTATGAACGAAGAGTTTCGCTATAGAACTTTTCTATCTTTATGGAGTGACTTTAGCGGAATTTTCTCAAAACTGTGAAGTAAGAGTTGGAAAACTTGTCTATGAGCAAAAAAATGCAGTTAGTTTACTTGTGGCGTGAGAGAAATCAATACTTTATTATAACTAAATAATAATTATAAATATGTAGTTTTCATGTCTGGTTTAAATTACTATGACCAATCTAAGAATTGGTAATATAGAAATATATTTACTCTCGATGGCCGACAAGAGTGTGAATAATTAATCGAAAACCATAGACGGAACACATCACGATTCCGACAATAAACAATTGTGGCCGACGCGAGCACGAATAAAGCCAACCCTCCCGAGCGAGAGGCCATCCCTCGATGGGGTCCATGACGTAACTGTACAGTTAATTAGCGGTGCTGCGTCGTAAGTTAACACTTAAACGCTTTTAAATTAACCAGAGATTGGGTGGCGAGCATAAATCCGTTCCGGCCCGGGCGCCTCTATTTCTTGGGGCGTGTAATTTAGGGCGGCTCTGACACTAACAGGCTCAGCGCCGTCTTACACCGCCGCTAAATGGCTCTGATCACACTCTGCCACTCGTGTAGCTATCGATGCTGCAGAATCTGCACACTGGCTATCTACGCTGTCACGATGCGGGACTAAAGTGTCAACGGACTGCTGCTGCAGTCGGATAATCGATCTGTTATCTTGCTAGATTGCAACGAGGGGATAAGTGATTGATTTCAGGAAACTCTATAAATTGCTAAATAGTGTTTTTTTTCTAAAAGCTTGACTTTTCCTGACTGAATTACAGTTTTATTCTATTATTAAATTAATAAATTGACTCTCTCTATGTAAAAATCTTTATTGCTGTATTAAAGATGAAGTATGTATAGATATAATGTTTTATAAATAAAAAATAGTCTATAATAAGCTGTATAAGTCTAATCTGCTCAACGGTTTTTTAGGTGTGGAAAAATTTTGTGGCCAAAACGAACACCGTTACGATCTCTTAGCATCCGTATTCGCCATATATGGTTTGCTTTTTTCCTATTTTTTAATATGTGACAAAAATATTGAATGAAAACGAAGGTTTATACACAAACATATGTATATTATACAATAAAATTAATTTAAAACTAGTTTTTATATAAAATGCTACAAATATATTAATTTTTAAAATTTATAAATCCCCCCGATCTGCCTTATAAATGAAAAAATCTCCCCCCGATCAAACTGTCACCACTTATTAGTCCAAATGATTATCAACACAATCTAATGCCCCGAAAATTAGTGTTTCATTAATTCTCTTAATACATCCATCACTGTAAACGTTTTTAATATATTTACCGTATGAAGGTTTGTCATCAATTTTTATTCTAAGTTATTAACTATTTGTTTTAAAAAAAATTATCATTACAGTTAACCCTCCTATAGAGCTCCCTGCTATATAGCCGCATGCGTGACAGTCCCTTCTATAGTACTTCCTTTCAATTTTTTAAAATTAAACTACATATTTCGTAAATATGCAATACGTTTTGTTTAAAAGTAACATTTTTAATAAGTTAATTTCGTTAAATTTACAGAATAAAATTAAAAAGCCCTTTTTTTTATCGGAGCCTAGTATTCTATAGTACAGGTTTCTATAGTTTGATACCAATCTCTGCGCTCTAGGAGGCAAAGATGACTGTATTTATAATAAAAAAAATCTATGCATCTATGCTTTTATTGCAATCAATAAATGAAAAATTATTCCTTACTAATAATTTTCTTGTAAATATTAAATAAGAAAAATCTTTTTTTATACAATAAATAATTTAATATTAGAATCGTAGTCCATATATAATTCATAGTCATTTCATAAAAAAAATATATAAAAATATTGATTCAAGAAAAACAATAATTTGTGAATATCTTATCTTGAAATTCTTGGGGTATCTGAGATACTTTTGGGCGACGCGGTTGTTTTCCATTTTTTTCTAGTGAGTTCCCGGTGCTCGAGTAGGTAACAGTTTTTGAGAAAAAAATGTATTAATAGAACTAAGTAACCAAATTAAATAAAACTAGGAAATCGTAAATAGTTTAAACATAAATGGCTATGTATTTACATTTTTTGTATAGTCCTGTATAACAAGTCACATGTATTTTTAAACATTTGAAAAAGCATAATAAGAAACGAAAAGATAAAACAAGTATTTATACATAGAAAAGCAAATAATACTAAGTAAAGGAGATATAAAAAATACATAAAGCTAACTTAACAGGTAACATTGACAAACCAGACATGTTTCGATTGTTTTAAAATGGAAAACAAGGGGTCTGAGTTAAATTATTTTTGTTATCTACTTCTCCTTATTTTATTGGGAAGTAAAACTGTTTTAGGTAGGGAAATTCTAAGGAGGGATTGGGAATATTTAAGGTCATAGTTAGTGAGAGAGGAAATTGGGGGGTTTATATTTTTAAATTATATTATAATTTATGAAGATTGTTCTAGAAAGGAGTGGCATATTTTATAATAAGGTTATTAAGAGGGAGGATTTTTAGATCTTTACGAATGTCTGTGTTGCGAACAAACCAAGGTTCGTTTGTGATTAAGCGTATTATGATATTTATTTTTCACTGAATTTTGCTTATTTGTGTAGGATGTGTCGAGTCCCAAAATGGAAGCGTATGGGATTTAAGGACATATGGATATAAGGATGATGGCAGTATATATATTTTTTTTAATTTTTAAGAGGTGACTCTGTTTCTGCATATAAGAGGACGAAGGAGAATTTTTTTTAAATCCTACCATTATCAGCTTATTGAAAGTAGAAGAAAAAATATCACAGCTTGACCTTCATAGAGAAAGTGTAGAGGTTTACCTAAATGAATATTAAGATATCCAATTGGAAATAATTTAAAAGCAACTTTATCAAAATTTGATGAAATAAATGATTTTATAAAAAAAAATGAATTATTAAACATATGTTTTAAACATTACCCTACTGTTAATATTTGAAATAAATATAGCATCATTAATAGATTACAATTAAATTTACTAATTCTAATACATGATATAAAATATTTTAGAGCTAGGTGATAGATGATCCGGTAAGAATAATTTAAAAAATCTTATAGATGATTATGAACATTATAATTAAATGACAGAATATACATATTTCATTAATTTGAATGTACCAATTAAAAACCTCGCTTTACAATAGAATTAAGCTCTAAAAAGCTTATAATAAGCCTATTATTTTGATTCGCCGTTTCAAGTATTATTTTTGCATAATACTTGTCTTAATGTTTATATTATATTAAGATAGTAAATCACATACAAAGGTTAACTAAAAATATTTAAATATATACAACGACTAATACGAAAAATATTAAGATTAGATGATATTAGTTTAAGGTATTCGTTTTTACTTCTAATATTTTGTCTTGATATTTTATTATACGATAAAATTCTTAATATTTGCATTTTATGGATATAAATTGTTTCAAGTTACCGCAGGATTAGGTTATTTTTCTTTAGTATCACTATTACTTACCTGCCTAAAGTATGTTTACACTTTAAGAAAGCGGCATAGACGTGCGAGTCTTGGTCAAATGACACGTGAAACTTTTATTAATTTACTTAGAATGGGCGACGGTTGACAAAGTTGGGCCGAGGTGTACGTACTGAAAAGTGGGACAATGTGAGAAATGTATACGCGAAGTGGTTGATGGTGGTGGTGGGATATAGAGGGGGGGAAGAGTTGGTAAACATCGCGTGATCTCTTTGTTCTAATTTGACAAGGGTTTATCAAAAGTTCTGAAGGGTACCCTTCTTTTTTGCCACCTTGCACAACCAAAAATAATGAAACGAAAGAAAGATTTTTTTTCAGGGCATTGTTGTGTAAAAAATGGGTTTATTTAACACACAAAAACGTACAGCACACACGAGAAGATGAAAAAAAAATACGTTTCAGGCGAAATACGCTAAACTGCTTACGTTACGAGTGTGCCGTTAATAATTTGCGAAGGTAATTCGGCGCGAAATGTATTAATTTCTACAGGGAAAACGATTTAATACCGTCATATTCAAAAACAAATACCATCTGGAGTGGATATAATTTTCAAACGAAATTATTTATTTTTTAAATTATCATGATTTGCTGGAAAAATTACTGAAAACGAGTATGCCCTCAAGACATTTTGAATTTATAAATATCGTCAAAAGTTGTAGCATATGTAATATATTTTTTTAAATAAAGATATATGAATAAATAAATTCATTTCAGAAATGAAAATCTTGCAAAAAGAACACCGAAACGTCTTGAAATAATTTAAATAAATTAAAATTAAATTATTTCTATTGGTTTTTAATTTGGTGAATAATATAAGGTTCTAATATAAATATAAACATAGGGCCAATGATCCGAATTCGGCTAAAAATACATATTTTTTTCTTGTGATTCGACTTTTAGATTAAAACAAACACGAAAAAAAACAAGCTTAAAAAAATCGTCTCGTCCCATATTTGCCATGAAATATTAGCTAACTTATTGAACTTTCCAAGTTTGGTAGCCCTTTTGAAATATACATATTTATCTTGAATTGAATTTTGCATTCTTCCCGTAAACATTTGGCAAAAAGATACAATATTTACCGTCGGCGAAATGGGTCTGACCGTCTTTTTCCGCAGGCTGCAAAGTTCCGAGGGGGGGCAGATACAATTTCGCTATTCATTCCTTGACATCGCCTGAATTATAAATGACACCTGAAATGATATCCGCGAAACTTGATTCGACATTTCTTGGAAATATTCGCGAGGGCCGGCTGAATGTAAATTGTGCCAGGGCACGCCGACGACTCAATTTCGCGCGCATAATTGAATTCCGAGCAATTAACCTGCTGAAGATATTCAAATATAATAAATTATCAGTCAGAAATTTCGTATTTCCGCTTGAATATTGTATTGCTTTCAGGCCAGGCAAACTTTGCGTCTTTGGCGGGCGGGTCCATCTCGCAGCGCTTCAGGTTATATTCGCCTTGATATACTTTTTTTTCGATTTGCTTTTCAATGTAAAGGAAGCTGATTGAATAGTAAATGAATTTATTATATCTTGATGTTTAATTAAGACGTTGCTACCCTTTTCAAAGTACAAAGAGATTATTTAAAACTAAAAGAAACACCCAATTACAATCTTACACAGTTTTGAAATCCCATAATTATTTTTTTTTGCACTAAATTATAAAAAATATATAAACAACACATACAATTTTGAGCAAAGGTAAATTTTACCTAAAATATGTCTATAGACGTGTAATAAAATATGTATTATATGAATAAAATAAGCGTATATTTTTAATACTATAAAAATTTTCAGCTTTTACATTGCCACTGGAATAACTTTTATTATGTAAAGTCTACGAAACGAAAAATTATATTATAAATCATAATTTAATATTTAAAAATAATATAACAATATATTTGATACCTAAAATATTTTATTCACAGATTAAATAAAAATATAGAAAATTCCAGTGTAGATTCAACATTCATATTAATATATATATATATATAATAATAGTATATTTTTCTTTAATTTCCTTGAGGGTGCTGTAGCTTTGCAGTGTACATTGTCATGCTGTCTAAGTACGATTAACTCAGGAACAACTGGATTTAATTATTGCTAATATAAAAAAAAAAGAAATAAATTTAGAGGTTTTACAATATATCGTATTCTTTAGAATTTATTTTTTCCGGTCACAATGCGCTACTTTTAAAAATGTTTCTAAAATAAGATGAAAATCGCTTTAACAAATATTTTTTTTTATGTAAAAGTGATTTAAAAAATGCAAAACGAAATGTAAAAATATTTTTTAATTCGTTTAAATTTAAAAAATACCATAACGTATTAATTCATTATTTTAAAATATGCTTTTTATGCATTTAACCATATTATAAATTAATATAAAGGTATATAAGTTAAGTGATTTATTTTAATAAATGATATATAATTGTTAGAATTATAGATCAGTTATAATTAGGGCTTGCAATTTACCGTCAAATTACAATAATTGGTAAACGGTAAATAATCTCTCTCATCACCGGTTTACCGGTTATTTACCGGTAAATGAAAAAAAAAAAGACGTGGATTAGGTGATTAAAGTATAACTGTATTTGGCTACTTTTATTAAAATATTCTATATTCGTCAAAATCATTTATCATATCAGGATCATTAAGATAATTAACCACATCGAAATATATCATCCTTCTTGCCTTTATTCGAATTATTAGCTCTTTTTAAGTTCCTTGGCCCAAAATGAACTGTATTTAGACATTATGATTTATATTTATATTGTCAAAGATCTTATTAAATTTAATATTATAGATATTTATCCCCGATTTTATATCAATCAAACTTTTTAAGATCGCATTTTTAATTTTATAAAATCGTTCCAGCATTTCCAGGAAGAAATTCCACCGAGTTTTGCAATCTCGATGCAAAGTAAGCTTTTTAAAGCTTCTTTTCTTGATAAAATCATTTCCGGTAATTACCGATGGTGCGTTTTTAGCGTTTTACCGGTAAGCCGATAAATCGATAAACCGGTAATGCAAGCCTTAGTTAATTGTAATAATTATAGATAAGTTAAAATAATAGTAAGTTAGAATTAGTTTAGAATATAAGATCAATGAAAAAAACTATCGTCATATTTTATTACAATATTTATAATCCATGCCCTAAAAACAAAAATAATTTAAACATTGCACATTTTTAGATTTACTAAAATAATATAATTATGTTTTTAATGATGGCTAATATAACTAATTGTTATTCAATACTCAGTTATATTGAAGTTATACCATTGTTTTGTATTAAATGCTTTGTCCATTTCCGTCGTCTCTGTCATTTGTAGAGAAAAGTTTAATATTTCCCGCATCCCATGTGGATATCCGAGACGAGTTTCCTCCGCTGGCAATCCTGAAAAATATCCTTTGCAATGGATATGACATGAAGGCTTTTGGTTTATTGTCGAAGTAACATTTATTAGAAGTAACAGGGATAAATAGACGCCGGCAACTATCGACAAACACAATTAACGCTAGTTATTAGGAGATTAATCTATAAACTCGGACCATGCCACGATTAATTACGCTAGATATTCAGCAAAAATATTTCCGCAAACGATTAAGAACTGCTTCCGTGCGTCGGTTGAAATTCGGGTTTCTTCTCAAAATTACATTTTATTACGAGACACAAATAGAACCCTCTTCAAAGTCAACCTGCTTCTTCGCGCACGAGGCTCAGATAACATCGCAACTTACCACGTCTGCAAAATGTTAGCAAACACGGCCTCCCGATCGGATTTTGTTATTTATTATGACGTAATATGCTAAACATATCGTTTGGTATTCTGTTAAATTAATAATCCCTTTTCAGCGTATTTCATACAATTTAAGGATTTCCTTGTTGTCCTCACATATTGACATAATATTATATTTTATACGATTTTTCAAAATTATGACGTCGGTAATATTGGTTTCCCAAACAAAGTTATACATAGACATGGAGTTCTATACATATATTAAATAAAAAATGGTTTAACAAATTATCAATGCATTATTGTTAAATACAATTCAAATCCTACTAAACAATTTTAGATAAAAGACAAGATTTTATTAAAAGTATAATAAATAAAAAAACAAATCCATAATGAGATTTTCATAGATTCCGGATTTTCCAATGTTTTTATATTTTCATTTTCGATTAGTTATAACTTGATTGATTTCCTTATATGTACAATTTATATACATTCAGTTCTCTACATACGACCGAGTCTTATTTTTTTATAGTAATTTTATTATTTAAGTGTTTTCACCGCATAAAAAAGAATACTATAGGAAAAAAAATGATGTGAATTTATATTATTTTTAGAGTTTTTATTATGTATTTAAATTTAATGACTGGGATTTGAAGATGTTATAATAATGGAACTCTTAAACGGCGAATTAAAAAAAATATATTTGGGACCTACAACCCTTTAAAATGTATTATTATCTAAGAAGAAAATATTGTAGGATTATATTATTATATTTTTATTTAGAAGAATAAAAAGTGTAAATGATAATATTGAATTAAATAATTTTTCTATTGTACTTGATTTATACTCTACATTGATTCCATTTATAAAAAAACCTTTTAAGGAGTGGTTTTATAATTTCCTGTGCTTTCTTTGTAAAGCTGAACGTAAAGTATTTACTTCGTTTAATCAAGTCTAATTTTATAAGGTCCTAACTAAGCTGGTTACACAGAATGTGGCTAATCCAGCAGATAATATATTATACAATGGTTTAACTGCTTTACCAATCATGACGAATTTCTAATATTTTTAACTATGAAGAGTGAACACGGCTTGAGCTTTTGTGATTTGCAATGTGATGCCCTCTTAAGCTCCTTTAGTTTATAAAATGACGCTAAGTATGTACGTGAATTTATTTATACAAATCCATAACTCGACTTACTTATGCTCTCAACGCCAGTACCGAAAATACATCTTTAATAATTAAGTTTATAGATGTAACGTTATCAAATGTGTAGTTTCCTCTATTTCCTCTGAAAATTGCGTCACAAAAAGCGAATAAAATATTATTTTCTCGGAAGCATTCCTGAAAATAGCCACGCTTCGTTTATTACTTACCCGATTCCTATATAGCTAGATTAATATTAATACGTCTCTGGAGGATGGGCACGCGGCCATGTAGGTACACCCGCATCAGGCCAACTCCAATCAACCGTAAACGTTTAATGGCTCACGTGAGAAGTCGAAACCAGTTATTATTTTTATTAATTGACCGCACCCCCCACCGGGGCGCACCTCCCGAGCCTGTGGCCGCCACCACCTGGCCCCCGTCCCCGATGGACTATTACTTATTTAGCCAACAACAGGGACAAGTTTGGCCGCAGATTAATTACGGTGGCAGTGCACCGGCGACCATCGGGATCCACAATCTCGGCTCTCCGCCATCTCATAAATTGGCCGCAAGTTTGTTTGTCGCCGGAAAAGTGGCGGTGGCTGCGACAACTTATTACGGCCCGCACTAATTCGGCTAACTACAACCGGCCCACAATGCCGACAAATACACGTGTACATATTTTCCAAAGCCGACAAGAGCCCACCAGTGCACGAATGCTAATTTATGCGCTCGAAAAGCTAATCCGACTAGCCGGAGATAATGCACAATATTTTTTTAACTATTTTATTGCATGTTCATGCACCAAATTAAACAATTTTATATTTATAAGTTTTTCAAAATATATCATATTTGTTATATTTGTAAAGGAAAATAAACCTTCCTATAGCGCTTCCTGAATCAGCGTGTACGGTAGGCCCTGCTATAGTGTATCTTACTAGAGCACCCCTTTCTAAAAAACGCTATTTTTTTAGGATAAAATGCATAATTTGTAAATGTGTAATACATTGCACTCGAAATAAAGGTCGATGTCATTTGGTTGACAACAAAACATGGCATGATCGCTTGAATAAACGATCAAAAGAGATCAAGGTCCTTAAATTGGAAAAATGTTAGATGCATTGATTTCGTTTAATTTATAAAAAAGAGTCACTAATTTGTTGTATTATTATTCTTCTTTAAGGCAGGTTACTATAGCGTTGCCTCCATCTCAGCGCTATATGAAGGTTGTCTAAAGTTCCTTTAAGATACATCGTACACTTGTGCCTACACTCATTCCATTCTTCAAAAAATTATGGAATGTGTTACAATCAGCCTTCCTATAACGTTTCCTCCAAATTGTTTCTTTCTACAAAATGCTTATATTTTCGAGGTCAATTTACATATTTCGTAAATATATAATACATTGCCCAATAAAGAAATAAAGGTAAATGCTCTTTGGTTGAGAAGGCATTTTGTAGAAAATTGTGATTGAGAGGAAACGTAATAGGAGGGCTGACTGTATTTGGTATTGCGCATTAGCGATTATATCGTCTTTATTTTGGCAAAATGACGATATTTCATGGTCTTTTTTTTCATCTTCGGCCATAGAAAAAAGTGAAAGGTCACCGAATACAACTGTATAACAACTTTGTTGTTTTTCGAATAAAAATCTTATCATATTTCCCAGGTTTTCCTACAGTTTTCCACAAAATCGAGAAAAACACCAAAACTTATTTATTTTTTAACAGTCAATATACGTCAAAAATAAGTGTACCAATAAAAAAAATGTCACAACAGGACCTTCTATATTTATTAGGTGTAGAACTCGGCGTTTCGTTTTACAACCTATTTTTGTTTTTTTTTGTCTGATCACGATGTAAAGAAAATGATAAAGAATGCAATTAACCTCAGTAAAATTGTTGAACGATAGCGAGTCAGTTAAATATAATTCCAATCACTGATAATGAGACGATTTCTGTTTCAGAAAGATTTAAAAGGTTGTCTAAATCTTATTTCATCACGTTTCAGAAGTATCACTAGCTTTTCTAGCCTTCTTCATTTCGGTGTAGATTTTATTTAACGTTTTCCACTCTGTAGGCCAGACGTATTGACTCAAAAAGTTTTTAGCAAACCAAGTTTTTTTTATTTAATTTTTAAAAAAAATGTATTTTTTGAATCGGATATCAGATCAAACCCTATAGATGTCTTTCATTCTTTTTCCCAGTGAAAATCTCTCTTAATAAATTTGTAAATTAGTCCGCTGGACCGGGTTGGGGGCTACAGAAATGATCCAGCTCACGAAAAATATACCTATTTATGAAGAAAAGACGAAGACAAGTAGATTGCCTACGTTCAAAAATGAACAAGTATACGAAAAGGATGAAGCAGAAGATCTTTATTCTCTAAGTTCTCAATTAACTGACTTAATTTTTTAGTGAAGATTATTAATTTAGTTTAAACCATGAAAGTCTAGGAAAGTAGCTAGTAGTTTTCACTTTATTCATCAATAGAACCAATTAGGATTCTTTCACGTTATGCTTTATACTTTTCACCTTTACCTTTCACAATTCTATGGGAAAAAAAAACAAAAATTATATGATTAATTAACACAAATGTATTGATTAAGTGCCATGAAGAAACACTCCGTATACAAAAACATTGGTGAACAAAGCGTCATTATTTATTTTATTTATTATTGATGTATATCATTAATATTCACCGTCAATTCCGAAGACAGAAATACAATTTTATTGGGTGGAGTGAGAGGGTACATCCCGTTCGAGGCCGGTCAAAGAGTAAACAGGGTTCAAAACGGTGTTAAATTAATTGTAGTACTGATGTTAATTAATGCTCGGTGGCTTGTTTCGAGGCACTTTGCGTAAAGAAAGCTCGCAGGAAACGGTCGGCCATTAATCAAGCTCGGACAATGGGCCCAGGGTCCCAGCTTGTACTGGGACCAACAGCTCCGGTACAATGGAGGGCCAGCGTGAGTACCTACGGCGGGGCACTCCGGCCAAGAAGGCAACAGGACACGGCCAAAGGACTCTCCGAGGATAAATAATACGGGAGGGCCCGGGGACAATCGGGCCACGTTAACTCTTTGAATACAATTCGATTATGCCGTGGACATCAATGGATGAAAGGGTCAGAATGGGTTCAATGGTACCGACACGGTATGTACCTTAAAATTCTATTGGCCTGATATCCCATAAATAAACATTTACCGTGCGCTTTGGGGCCAGCGGCAACGCTCTATTTCGGCACTGTTGACTTTAATAATTAAATTGGATCATACATTTTGTGTTCAGTGCATTACTGATAATAAAATAATAGAGACCTCGTGAAAATTTAAGCTGTATTCATATAAATTTCTTTGTTCCATAATATTTCATTAAATATGTAGTACAATTGATAAATAACCTTAACGGGTGTGGGCCAAAGATTTTTTTCCCGTTTAGTTGTAGAGTATATTTTAACAAATCCAAATAGAAAATAAATACCTGACGTCATAGGATCGTTGTGACAATATTATCAAGTATTGGATTTATTTGAAGACATTTATTACCAGACAAATCCGACACTATCTATGTTGTTTGTTAACCTACTCCATTTTAAGTATTGTACATCGAAGACTCTCCAACTATATGATAAAATTAATTTATTTATATATTTACATAGTAATCAACAATCGTTCTGACGTTTAAAGATGGAGAATCGCTGATTTGTCACTTTGGTTGATTGATTGGCTCCTCCCCCGTTTAATGTGTAACAAAGATTCTCCAACGCTTAATAAGATTGATTTATTTTTATATTTACGAAGTAATAGGCGATCATTTAGGCATTTAATGATGGAAAGCCCCTGATCTGTTCTCGTTCTTTAGTGAACATCTGCCTAATTTATCCTATAGAATTGTTACGATGTGTGGTAGAAAAAAAAAATATTGGATCATGATCTTTAATTCAAAATTGACAACCAGATGGTTAATGTTAGTATTTTTGGTTTTAGTGGAGTTGTGAACATTTTTTTTATTGAGAGTTTATACTAAACGTGAGTGAGAGTGTTTTTTGGTGTATGTGTTTGCATTATTTTTTATATTTTTTTAGTAATGTAGCAATATCGACGAGCAAGAAGCGTCAATTAGCATTTCGTCGGTAGTGAACACGGTCGCATTTGTCACTGGGACTAATCCCGATAATCCGACACGTTCGCACGTGGGACAGTTCGAATGGAAGGCGAGGAGGAGCCGCGTCCCGATAACGAGATTATGAATTTTGTGCGAATCGCACTGACAACCGGCTTTGCAAATCATCGCTAATAATGCGAATAATTTATTAAGATACCCGGGATTAAATTAATAATACTCGTCGGACCCGCTTGATCCCCCGACAAACTGATCCCGGATTAGGGCCAAAGACACACGGTCGTGCCCGGTGCGGGACTTACCTGTGACGGCTGCGGCTTCCGACAATTACTTATTTTTTGAATTTGAAGACAAAAAAAACTGAGAAAAATCCAGAGAGCCGGAGCAAAGCTCGGCAATTGGATTACGCGATGGAACCAATTGGGGGTAGGTATGGTTGGCGGTAACGCTTTTGCCCGGAAGCAAAAGTTCGCAAGCTGTGCGGTAGAAACATCGCGTTCCGGGATTATGAACGGCAATGCAGTTAAGTTTAATTTTGTGAATGCATGAGCTGGACATGGGTTTTAAAAGCTATAAAAGTGAATTATGCCTTGCTAAGGAATTAAAAAATATTCGCATTATTTAATGTTAGCGCTCTCTAAAGAAAGTTCGTATATAAATAAAATTCCAATTGTCACGTTTTTTTATTCCGTTAGTATATTTTAACGTGATGTAAGATGTTGACATTATTGCTAACGAAAAGATTTTACATGTTTAAGTGTACTTAGCGACTTTTCATTTGAATAAAAATTAAAACAAAGAATTTGCATTACATTTAGCTTTAAAAGGGATTAAAGAGCAACATCCTATTAAAATATTAAATATTGCTTTTAGAATTTTTTCTATAAATAAAACAAGCATCTACAAAGAGTACAATTATTTACATGAGTCCCCAACACTTCAACAACTGATGACAGCATCGAAAACTAAGAAAATGATTATGATCAATAGTCGAATTGCAGAATAATCTGACAAACGATTTTTTTTGCTATATATAATATAACTTGATTGTCCCAGTGAAGGCTTTTAAAATGTCAAGATAGAAAAAACTCGTAAAGTTCTATCAAATATGAAGATTCTCCTTATTGTTTATTTTTTTTTGACCGAATAAAATACCATTAATTAATGCCACCAGACAAGCCAAGCACTACACCCTTTATGTAAAGCAAACCAAATAAAACACTTGGCTTGTGACTTTGTTATATTTCTAAAGAGAAAACAGTAAGAAAAGACAACACTTTGCCAAAACTAAGAAGACAAAGACAAAATCACCAAAGGAATTAAACGCCATTCTAAAAATTGCTTTTCAGAGATTCTTAAAATCTGCAAAAAGTAAATGATATTAATTCCGTTTTAATGGTATTAGCATTTATGCGATCATTTTTCGAAAACGTTACGTCCATCTTACTATAAAAAAATAGTTAATTTGTGTTTTTTATCGGGTATACTTTTACTTAGATATCACGAATTGCGTTTATATAATTTTTTGTTGTCAAAATTAGGGTCTGATTTTCTGTAATTATAAAAATAAATATAATGTATAGAAAATCTCAAGAAGACTTGGATCTAATACAAAAGTTTTGTGGTCTGGTAGGTTTTATAAGTATAATTCAATAAGAGCTTTTTAAAATAAGCCTAAAATAAAGTTGTGTGAACAATTCAATTTTCATCACCTTACAAAAAAATCTGATCTACATTGGATATTACTTCCATCCTATTTCCTTGATCGTGCTCCATCTGATTTCCATGTGTTCCGGCCATCACAAAATGCTTTCGCAAAAAATATTTTTTGAATATTCTATTTCCATTCGAGATATTTACAAAAGTCTTAAAGTTGTGATATAATTTTTTTTTTTTTTTCGTTTAATTTATGTTACTGACTCGCATATAGACCAACCTAATATTTACAATTTTAGAGTATTTGGTTTTACATCTTCTGAAATTAAAATTTTAATGTATTTAATTTTATTTATTTGAGAATGAATGATATATGGCATTATAGTTAATTTCAATGTGCCAATTACTAATATAAATGTTTGATAACAATTTATGATATGGATATGTAATGGGTCTCTCATACCGACTATTCCTCCCCTAGTTAATGTCATAAAGAATTCCGTGAATGCATAATTTAGTTGCGAAATTAACCTAAGATTCTATTTTTCTAAGCATTCGGGAAGACTTTGGAAGGTGAAGATGACGATTTTACTTTCAAAGGATTATCATTGTGATGTAAGAGCATATCTTGATGAGAAGCTTCTAAACAGATGGCTTAGACCCAGAGTTCCCATAGAATACTCTGCTCATTTCCCAGACCACTCAATTTTTTGTTTAAGGAAACACTTGAAGGTAAACTTGATGTCAGAAAACCGACGGTACTGGAATAATTAAAAGCCACAACTGAACAAGAATATACAACAATACCAAATGAAATGATTGTTTACATTTGTGATTTAACAGCTCACAGTTATAAGCAGTGTGGTAATAGATACCAGAACGGTAATAGTTTTGAACAGGAGGAAAATTTATATACATTTTATGTAGATTTTTTTGCAATTTAAATATTAATTATATGTGAAAAATCTAAAATTACACTAATCAAACTGTGTTTACATTTTTTTGGGACAACCTGTATTTTATTATCCAAATTTTAAGTTGTTTATTAAAAATTGAATGTTTTCATAAAATATATAAAGTATTTTAAATAAAAATGTTCAATGGGTTGAAATGAACTTTCTTTGTTTGCACATGTAACATCTCAATTGTCCTATTTTATTTTTTATTTTGTACAAATGGCGAAATATCCTTGTGGAAATGGTGTGGGGGATAAAAGAAGCAGCACGGGCGATATAATAGAGAGCTCGGTGGAACATATTGATTTGGGCATTCCGCGTGATATCCGCTTCCTGTCGAAGGGCCGCCGGCAGGAAGGAAGCAATACGGCGCAAAGCCCCAGGGACCGCTGCAAAATATCGCCAACACTTGTGGAGTGTTTCCTGTTTGGTTTAACCCGCTTAGCAAATTGAATCGTTGTTCTTTGGGAGCGAGAGGGCCGTTCGTAAAGTTGCCGGACCGCGGCCAGCACTGCGTAATCCCGTGCAAAGCCGTCCCCGGATGAATATCTATTAATACCGCGGGAATATGGAGCCGGACGCAGTTTCCGGCTTAAGTCGACCGCAAAGCCGATTCAGGGAACCTCCGTCTGAAATCGCCGTCGTTTAAAAGTTTTAAGACAGAATTAACGATTAGTTATCATGTTTTAACGATGCCACACTCTTGCTCCCAATCGAATGCATATTTTTTATGGATCCGGTAACTTTCTTGTCGTTCAAGTGTATCATTGTACATACGTATATGTCTGCGGACACCTCAAACGTGAAAGGATGTTGTGGTCATCGGTTCCGGTCCAGTCTACAACCCACAACTGCACGAATTACACTCGTACGTATTTAGACACTGAATTAAGTCAATGACTGGATTTGGACATTAATGGCATTTGTAACATATATACATATATCTATTTATATATACAAACATCTAGATTTACTCTAGATAACTTAAGATACACAAGGATTTAACAAAAATTACTATAAAATTATTTTAAATATTTTTAGAAAATATGGTTATATATTTTTTGTTTCAATACAACTCTCTCATTAAATTTCTGAGTCTGATAAAGTAAGATTACAAATTTAGAGAAAATGAAATGTGGATTCTTCAGTAAAGCACAATTAAAAAAATTAAGATACACACTCTTTATTTTAACATTTAAATTTAATGTTAGATGCTAACCTTATTGAAGGCTGTAGAAAAGGTTACGCGTATTTTTATATGCTTAATAATGGTTTTCACTTGTGAAGGAAGAATTGGAAAATATGAGTTGAATTTTCAATCAAAAGCAATAAAGTTATGATACTTCAGTCTCCGCATTTGCTTCAAAGATTAATAACTCTATTCACTCTGAATATTATAGGTCGAATCTCCGTTCTACTCTAAATAATTTTATTTTATGGATATATAAAATAAATAAGAAACATTTATAGGGATTGATCAGATATTGCTAAAAAATCATTTGGGCCATTACGTTTGGCCCACAGAGTGAAAAAGTTTTAAAACACTCCCAAAAGTGTTCAAAAATTTTATAAACATAAAAAAATGAGTACTTTTAGTAGTACTATAAAATATAACATTCTATGTTGTTTTTGATCAAACATAATATATAATATTTTACATTTAAATGTACATAGTTTAATATACAATTCACACACGATTGCACTATGCTGCAAACATTTATGTACATATGTGGTTTCAAAAGGATCGTGGCCAATTATAAATTTTAATGTCGAATATAAAGCCAGCTTCAGTTGGTAGTTAATTTTATACGTTTATCTCGTCATTAAATGAGTCACGTTCTATAAATTTTTATAATTTAAAAAAAGTGCATTCTGTGTTTATAAAGGTAAATCGTTTAGTATTCGACGATTTTATTTTTAATTTTTGTTAGTAAATTATGACACTCCAAATAAATTGTATCTTCTGTAATTTCTTAAATAGCTGAATTAGGTAAGTATAGTGCAATTTTATTATATATTTTTTTTGTTATTTTCAAGTTTGTGCTTAGATTTTTAAACAGGGATGCTTTAAATATTGAAAGAAAATGTTGACGGCTCATGAATAGTTGTGAAATACAGACAAACCCTCCTATAAAGTTTAAATCGCTGTTTTCTACAAAATTCTAAAATTTTTAAGTTCAATTTGCAAACGAAATAAGGGTCAATGCTCTTGGGTTGACAAGGAACTTTGTAAAAAACAGCGATTTAAAGGAAACGCTATAGGAGGGTTGACTGTAATAAACATTAAAAAAGGATGTTTCGCTCGTATACTATTATGTAGTTTTGCTAATGTAATATGAATATACTATGTACCCATATGATACCGGAAACTAAGGGAAAAGTATGTACATAGTTATGTTAAAATATTGCATTTCCAAATAAATTATAATATATTTCTTTCTACAATTTTTTTGAACTGATGTTTTTTTTAATAATTCCTATTTAAATGAAAAAATATTGAGAGCAGTTATAATTTACTATAATCTCGTTCAACGACTGTTCTAAAATAAATAAATCCCACTTGATATTTGCTATCTTCTAAATTTATTTTCATATTTAACTAATTAATCCTATACGCGTAATTGAAAAAGCTAGTGCTTTATTTATTATTATTCTAGGGACAAGTTTTTTGGTACCTAACACATATTATTTTTTTAATTAAAATATGTCTTGTTCTAATTAAAATTCATTTTTTTTTAATATCTATCTATCTTTATTATCAGGATTATGAATTTAATTAAGAATATTGAAGGATGTGACAACGCCCTTTGATCTGAATTACTTATAAAATCACTTAAAACATAACGATCGTTTCATAGATATAATCGACTAAATTAGTATTCAGGATTTAATAAACGAAAATAGAGTTTAAGTTTGAAAATAGATCCAGAAGCAAAGTGTCATGGAAGTTATCTTTTATAATAAATATATTTAGAATAATTCATTAATCTAAATTATATTTTAATAATAAGTCGTAAATAATAAGAGTGTAATTAGCTTTATGACGCTTAATTCAGCTCTAAAAATAAATTGTACAATTTATTTCGAGCCCTTGTCCTGACATATTGCCACACGTCACGCCTTCTCGTGCTATCTTCTCATTTGCCAAGATTTTTTCCTCCGCATGATATGGCGCCGAGGCGAAGCAGAAAAAAGCATACTTTTGCAAAGGAAATTGCATGACAAATGTATATGAAAGTAATGATTCCACTTGTGACATTGTTCGTGCAGTGGAGTTTACGTACCGAAAAAAAATGAAGCGAATCTCAGAGAAAAATAAAATATTTGTACTCGAGAATTACATAATTTATCAGCGAAATCCTAATTGTGTCGTGCGACATGAGCAAACAGTGGAACTTGTTTTCGGATAATGATGGCATTAAAAAGTTTTCGTATTACCGAAGCCCAAAACGCTAGTATTTGATACCGATAAAAACTTACGAGTATTGTCCTAGTTGTGCCGTTTGGTATTCGAACTGTAGTTTACAAGCAGTGTCCAGGACGGACAGGGCTCACACAGGGGACCTCCTAATGGACCCTGTGAGCTCTCGTGATTGCCTATAAAACTGCTTTTTTCCCTTTCTTTGTCATTTGTTGTTTTTTTTCTCCTCTGTTTTCTTCTATTCCCTCTTCCGATACCGCGTCTTCGGACCATAAGTGTCCGAGTGCTGGTATCGATCACATATTTTTTTTATTTCAGATTTAGGATGCTTCAATGCCATCAATTTTAATTATTTTGTATTAATATGTGAATTTGGATTGTAATGGAAAATATGGAAATTTCAAAATGTATTGTTTCTATTGAAGGCTTTAATGTTCCATGGCATACATTTTGTAGGCAATAAAAATGCCTCATGAAATATGTTTATGAGAAAGAGAGCTCTCATCCGATGTTTTTGTATTATCGATGTTAGCGGCAATGTCTTGACAACTTTGAATAGCAAAATTTAAAATCATAAACGTATATGTAAATAAATAATATAAAACAATCTTAATTAAAATTGCGGCACAAGATTTGATATACAAGTTTTCACTCAAAAACAAACCTTTTACGAATCAAAATAAACATGATTTGTTATATTCCCTAAATAATTAAAATAGATTTGATTTAATGATATGTTAACCTCTTTTACTAGGTTTTTTATAGAACGTAATACTGGGTATAAAAACACTGTCTATGATTCTTTTTAGAAGATAACAAATTAAATTAAAAAAATATG
>JAGXCT010036639.1:23437-39134 GCA_022495035.1 Philopotamus ludificatus | reverse complement strand
ACATATGTCATAGACCAAACAAACCGATTTTCCAGCTTTCCTCCGACGTTACATAAGGTTTAATACAATCAACCAAAATCTACATTAAAATGTTCATATTGTAATTATTAAAAAAAACGACTTTTTGTGTTTATTTATATATTTTAATAATATAGATTAAATGTATAAGAAAAATATTATAAGAAAATTTACAATTCTACTGATTTAGACTGTGTTAAACGCAAAATACGATTCTCTAATATGTAATTATTAATAATTAATAAAATATTTACATACTGATGTATTTAATCTTTAAATAAAACATTTTTGTACTTTTTACATTTTCTTTCTTTCTCAATGTATTGAATATAATAGCTTAGTAGGTATTTTTAGGTAGAACTGAATTTTGGTCGAATTCGCGATCTATCCGCAACATATCCATTTTACTCCAATACGAGGGAATACAATGTGTCTTTTTTATTGCCATTTCACTGCTATCGAATTTATATTTCTATTTCAAATTACTATGCCATGAATTTTTTTTCATTTCTTTGCGTCCATCTTTCATCTCTTACATCAAAATTTCACACTTGTAAATTACTTAAATATCGTGCAATTTATTATCGAAAATACAAATAGTAAAGTACAATAAAAATAAGTTTTATCTAATTTTTTCACGCAATTTTCTAATATCATCAACCCTCGATAAAATCCAATACACATCGACCTTAAATAGATGAAATGGGCTCTCCCAGCGGCCCTCGCGCCCCTATTAGATTTCTAAAATACAGAAAACGTCCATACGTGCGGCCAATATTGTAAACCGGTTAAGTGCCAGGGCTGGCACTAACCGTTTTTAAATAACGACAGCCGGCCCTGGTCACCGGTAATTACAGATTCGGATGATAATAAACAGGGGTCGGTACGTGTTCTACACGAATGGTCGACCCATCCGTTGGGCTCGCAATACTTTACCATTTTTATCGAAGGGATGTCCCTCCCCCGGGGGCCGCGGTGACAGACGGCGGGGCGGGGGAGATAAATCGCGAGGTGGAGCCCTGCCGGGGGACCTAACAAGATTATGATCGTGGCCAGCCAGAATCCTTGCCAATAACGTAATCGGTCTAAATAAAGTCATGAGCTAGTACAGATACCCGTAATGAAAAGATGCCGAAAAAAAACCTAAGCTTCTCTAATTGAGCCTTTTTTGAGATAAATCAATAATCGAAATTTTTAGATTTCAGGGGCTTTATTATTATTTTTGTTCATAGCTTTTCACGTGCATTTCTGTCATCTGCAATATTTTTTTTGTGTGGAAAATATAGAAAACGTCAAAAGTTTTTTTAGCATCCGATAATTCTTTGTTTTTTTTAGCCATGCCTATTGGGGACATCAATTTTTCTTGAATAATTCTCTTAATATAAATTCTATATGTCACAAATATTTTGTATTTGTCTAAAAAAGCCTAAATATCAAATATTATAAATAATGATTGTCCTTTAATGTCTGCAATTGCGAAAAAAAAATAACAACAACATTCGCTTTGTTACCACAGGCGCAATGTTTTTTCTCGCTCGAATCCGGTACGATATGCCAAGTGCGAATAACACTTGCTGTGAGAGCTCAGTCTGCGGCGAGATATCGCCGAGAGCGTTGTTATATACGCGTCATATTGATTAGTCCAAAAATCTAAAATATCGTTGTTTATATATTGATGAAGAATTCATTAATATCATGACTTGAAATACTTGGAGACTTTGTTAGACCCTCTTCGGATGACTCAGATGTATTCGAGCCGCCGTAACGAATAGATTAAGATAAAAAAAAAAAAACATGAATGTTTTGTCAACATTGAGGAGATGACAACAGAATTGCTGAAAACATCTTTAGAATATTTTATCTGATGTGGATTAATTTTTAAGGAAAAAATAAACATTGATTATTAAATAAAGATTTTTTATTTCGATGAAAAATGCATGTCGTCTAAAAAACGATTTATAAAATTTAAAGAAAAAACTTTTACCAAGTCAATCAATATACGACGCAATAATAATCAATCTTCGAGCTACTTCTTCTGCATTTCTTTGTCCGACATTGCGTCAGAGCATTTTCCTGCCCTATTTTCTAAAACACCCTTTTCTCCTAATTTATTTTTATTTCGCTGAAAATAAATCCATTACTCCAACCACCCTCTCCACTTTTTCTTTATCAACAATGTCTTGTCAACCAGCCGAAATTCCGCTATAGTCAAAAATATTCGCCAATAATATACATTTTATTATACGTTTCGTTTCTATACTTACCTGTTCAATATATCCTCCGAGTGTAGTTCAATTACATTAGGATGGGGAAAAAAGAACAGAAAAAAGGAGAAGGCCAGCATAGTAGAATAACATGTAAAATTTAACAGATGTGCAATTTTACGAAAGGCCTCGATATATATTTTATCCATCGGCTTTCTCCCAGATAAATTAGGTTTTCTATTATAAAGCATATAACGAAATGCTTATCCTACATCACATACCGTAAATCGTATATTAAACGCGATGTATCATTCCGAAAATGTTCAAAACGTGATTGATATTTTATTTATTCATTGCACGTTTATTTAGATTAAATATTTCAAATACAGAGTGTTATCTAATGAATAAAATAATTATTTAATTATTATTATATACTGTTTATGGACATAAATCTTGCATATTGCAGTTTGTATAAATCATATCGCCAGTCCAGTGCCAATCGGCGAGCAGGTACGCGGAGATGCATAAGCCGGGACAATTAATTTGCAGAATTAGGTGTTTGCCTGGTGATTCACTGGTTTGACCCAAATTGCACCGCACCCGGCTCCACGTCAATTTAATATTCATTCCAATACCAAATCGGGTGAGAGCAGTCCGTGTAAAATGTCAATATCCAAAATGACATTTCAAACACACACGCTCGCGATGGTCTTTCCGTGTGTGTGACGTCAGGTGGCTGTGAAATGTATTCCGAGCACACGGTCTTTGAAAGTTTCCTCTAAATCTTGCATAAAATTGAAGCTCAGCTCAAATGTAGTGAGGAGTTGGTTATAAGTGGAAAGTCTCGTCAAAACTTTTAAGCGTTCTTATAAGAAAATTAATCTCGATATATTCGTTTAATGCGAATATTTAATGTTTCGCGATAACGGGGGGGAAAACTTCGATTTTCACGTCGTAAAATCGATTAGCAGTGATTGTCAATATTTTATTAAGCGTTATAATATCTTTTTAAATAATAAAATAAACCTTACTCTCAGATAACGACTTGTTCGATATCAAACTTAATTTATTTAGGCTATAATAATAGGTTTTTCGGAGCGATATAAAGTCTCGTGGGTTCAATATTAGTTCAGGAATGGCAGAGTTCACACATTTTTAAGATATTATATTTATTATATTGTTGTTTAGTTTTGCTATTTGTTATACACATTATTAATATTTAGGGAAGACTGGCTAAAACTCAATAATTTTTATTAAGCTAATTCACTATTGAGGCAGCTCGCTGTCTAACGCAATTATGTTATAGAAAAAATAACTTACAGTGCATCGGAATTGTATATGGATTAAAGTCAGCAGGATGTTGGAATAAATCTTAAGCACGACTACTCACGTCCTCGTAAAGCAAAAATAAGAGATGAAAAATTAATGCAATTAAACAATAAAACTAAAAGCGCCACCCTGACCAAACTTAAAGCCTTTAGTATTAGTTTTATATAGGTCCTTGGAGCATTCATTAAAAATAAAAAAATATAGACGACATAAAAAATCATATTTCAATTTATTTTATATCTAGATCAAGTAGTTCTTTTCAAACAGAAAATTAAAATTTACCAGAGATGACTAGTTATATGTTATATTATTATGTATAAATTAAATGTTAAATAGATATTTTAAATAGTCTCTGTGAAAAATCAGACTTTTTTTTATAAAAAAATAGCTTTTTAAATATTTACATCTCGTCCGTTTATTGTAAGCTGATTTTCCAATAGAATTTTCCTTCCACTTCACTTTTTTGCTGTTCATATTTTGTATAGTAAACCCTCTTATGTTGAATGTCTATTTTTATATATTACTTTTAAATTTATTTCAATTTATTTTCAGCGTGGTGACTAATAACATTCTGAATAAGTAATTGTTACTGTATGAAAAGCCATTCTTAAAATCATTAATGTAAAAAATAAACTGACCTTTAAAAACCTTATTTACTTATTTAATATAGCAAAAACATATTAAGAAATTATTTGTCGTCATTTATAATTATTTATAAATTAAATTTAAACACAAATTTTAATATAATGTAAGTAAAAGCAGAATAAATTTTATCTTAGATCACCAACAAAAAAATAAATTAATATAAACCATGAAGATAAGGGTTAATTAAATATAATGTTTGGCTTTAAATCGTAAAGAAATAATTGTGTTTCAATTTCTTATAACTTTGTAAATATCTTTACTAACAAAAATGTGTTTAAATATTTAATAATTCTTAATTAATCAAACTTTATATGTTATTCTAATTTTAGGTATTTTATTAAATACTATCAATGAATTAAATATGCAGTCAAACATCTGTATAGCGCCGATTTAGGGACCACGCTATAGAAACCCGCCATATAGGAGACTAGTCACTCATACAAAATTTCGTGTAAAGTTTTTTTTTATTTAACAAAATCAATAAAACATTTATCAGTTCTCATATTTTCTACGGCAATGTTTTAAATTTAGCGTTTTGTGTAGAAAACAGTGCTCTAGAAGGAACTTTTCCACTCCTTATAAAAAACCGCTTTATAGCAGGGAATGCTATAAGAGGGTTAACACACCAAATACAGTTTTAATTTTGTCGTTTTTTTTAAACTAAAAATCTTAACAAAATATATATTTAATCTTTTATTTTTTAACACAAAGTGACATTAAAAGCGATACTTAACAAATATGTCGTATACATTTAACGATTACGGTTAAAACCATAAAATAAGAAACAATAATAAAATACAAGACATTAATTGTAGTTTTCAATTTAAAAAAAAAAACATTGTATTAATTTAAAGAGATTTTCTATGATCTAAGGACAGATATAACTTATAATAAATAATAATTATACTGATTAAATATATTTCATTTTCTTAACCACATAATTAAACTGATCCTGTAAATTTATTTATAATATATCATGTATTGCATAGACTGCATATTTAGATCGAAATGGTAATGGATGTAAATGAGATGAGTATATTTGTTTTCTGTTTTTTTATTTTTGAAATATAGAAATATTTTTACATTACAAACGAACACTTGTCATCATGTACTGCCATTCTTTGTATCGAATCGGATATTCTTGTAAGGTGTAAAAAGGATGCGCTCTCATCGAGTTACACTGATATTTCTGAATGCTGTGACGTATATCGCGTATTGATTGTATCTCTCGGCATATCCAACAGCAACATTGTTGTATAATATCTGCAAACGTGACAAAATAACTAATAATTAAAAGCGTGTAACGCGCCATTATCCGCTAACCCCTGCCGCGTTCCTAAACACTCGATTACCGCTGCAATTAATCATGTCGCCACATTTTCAGGTAGCATTTTGCGCCACTTTCAATACCTGAAATTGTTTGGCTTTCGCCGAGTGATTTTAATCGCGGCAAGTTTACCATATTTCGGTAATTATATGTGCCATAGTTGCCGTGAGTTTACGCCGACGCCATTATAACGGCGCGAAGTTGCCCACCAACTTGACAAAGTTATTCGCCGAGTCGGTTCCTTCAGCATCATTCTGCTGAAATATCTGATATGTGTGATTGATGACTCTGTGTGTCTCTGGCTGCGCCTCCCAGCGCCCACAAACTGGGAATATAAATCATTCCTTTCTGTTTTTTTTTATAATATTAAATATAACATTCACTCGTCACTCGGCAGGTCATGAATATAATGGGTGTGATGTCAACTGGATTGTGTTTTATTATTATTTCTCAGCAAAAGTCAGAGAATAACTGAGAGTGTTTGAAAACGACGTCCTTTTGATATTTGATTAATATTAGATTGTGTCACACTGAAATTTACTGAAAAACTTGAGCAATCAACTTCTAGTTTATTTCATTTTATTATTTTATCCTAATTAGATGTTAATTTTTTTTTATTTTCCTACATTAAATGTAAATTTATATCAACTATGTTTTTTAAACGGTTTTAAAATAACACGGTCTACCAAAAATAATAAATATGTATTTTTAATTACGTCGAAGGGAATTTTATGTCATAATAGCAAACGACAAATGGATTAAAAAGTGAAAAACATGTTGAAATTGATCAAATAACTGGTTATTGCAATTTGCAACAATGCATTAACCTAAAACGACTTTTAAAATTGCAGATTTGTATTGCTGGATACCAAGAAATGTATAAATAACTTATAAAGTTAACCTAACCTTGCTGATGGGGGTTTATTTGGTACCCTATTTTTATTCCTGAATAACTCTTTAAATATAAATCATTGTCCTTTATTGTCCGTAATTGCGAAAAAAAAATAAAAACAACATTATTCGCTTGTTGCCACGGGCGTGATGTTTTTTCTCGCTCACATCCGGTACGATGTGCCTAATGCGATTGATGAATAATTTATCAATATCTTGACTTGGAATACTTGGAGTATATTTTCCATTATAAATATAAAAGCTGTTGGTTAAGAACCGCGGTATCGGATTGATTAAATTCACCGACGTGGATAACAGATTTCTTTATATTAGGAAATCCAAGAGTTTTTATTTTCTCTTTAGAATTTTCTATGCCACAATCTTCTGTTTTTTTAAATATTATAATTTTTTAAATTTAAGGAAATAATTTTCAATTTTTCTATGACTTCTATCACTTTTTACACCGGTTCCTTTTTACGGTTTTTGATCGAGCGTATAGACCGTGTAAAATTTCCATTTATATTTTTTTAAATTTAGTTTCACTGGTACTTATTATATAATTTTATTGATTCTTTTAGATTCACATTGAACTCGTCGATAAAATATAAAAAAATCTAAAAAAATAATAAGAATATGACGTATAATATTTTGTAACAGTTTTTTATATCGTTCTGGTACACTTGTCCTTGACGTATTTTGACATTGGTAAGCATATTGTTTTCTTATTTTATTTTGAACTCTTGTAAAGGTTTCAAGGATTTTTTTACGGTGTAGTTTGGTGACTTTTTATTTTGTTATCAATGAATTACTCTCATTATATATTTTTTAAAAGTTTATTGGAAGAGATATTTATTGGGAAAATGAAAAAAAGTATTTATAGAGTTTGATCTGATATCCTATTCATCAAAAGACATTTTTATTATATAAATAGAAAGAAAATAACGTGTTTCAATTTAATAACTGAATATTTAATTGAATAACTGACTAAGATCATGACATTTTATTCATTAAGTCAAATATTTATATCAGTCAATAAAAATAAAAGGAATGCATCTAAATAATACTAACCTTCAAACGTGATTAATGACATATAAAAACTACCACATATACATAGATGAATTAAAATAAAATCTAAAATACAAATTAAATTAATTTTATACCGACTTAAATTCCGTAGGGTAAGTTAAGAAGACACATGATTTTTTGTTTTGTTTCAGGACAAATAATTCAGTAGTTATGCTTAGATAATTATACACATCCATAATATTCGCAAGATCATGCTTAATTGATTATTCCTTTCTCGATCAATGTATAAAAATCTATATTAAAATATAATTCCGTAAAATAAATTACGTAAATCAAAAATTGAAAACCATTTAATAAGATTATACATAATCTGTTAATATCGGGTTTTTTTTGTTAGTGGATTTTCCCTATTTAAACATTTAATAAATTATTAGTGTTATGAAAGTGCTGAAACTAAAACATTTTCTATTGCTGATACAATATTTAAAGCAAACGAAATTCATTCCATCGCTACTAATCCCCATCGCAGGCTGGCGAAAATTTGTATACGCCGACTTACGGAATTTAATATGTTCAATTTATTTAATGGATTTTATATAATGGAAATAAATTTTCAAACATGGAATTGCGTAAACATCAGAAAATGGGGAACGCCATTTAATGCAAAATAATGTGAACTTAATTCATGATATAAAGAGAAATGAGAATTTCCATTTATTTCAAATAGCCTTTCAAGTCGTTAAGGGCGCTTTTATGTTTGCGCGCGAGTGGCTCTACCAATATTTATGCACGATTTTTAATATAATATAGTGAAAAAATAAATTAAATAGATTTAATTATGTTTGATGCCGAAAGTGTTTTGGGGTCGGCGCTGCAGGACCCGATAAAATAGCGGTAAGGAGGATATTTCTTAGGCCGTATGGAAAGAATGAAGCGACCTAAGCAATTTATTGCCTTCAACAAAAGCTCCGAGTATCTTTCTGCACGGACAGGTTCCCAAATTGATTTTGTAGAAGAGAGAATTCTGTTTTCTTTCTTATAAATCGTGCGCATGATGTGCTACATACATTTTTCATGTCTTTGTGAGGAGGAGAGTTAGCCCGCAATCATACCGAGGGTGTGCGGGCCAACCGTCCCCTTACGTATTTGGGTACGGACCCCGACGCCCTTTTTTTATTCCAAATTTTCACATAGAATTTTTGTTTAATCTAATGAATAAATAAACTCTTAAAATATTTAAGTTTAAAATTATTTTACGGATTAGTTTTATTTATTTTCATATTACGCTAACATAAATTTTGAGCAAAAATCCAGATATATTTAATGCTACAATTTAATTATATTAAACACAAATATTTTAAAAATTTAAACCCAATAATAAAACTTTGCTTTGCATACAATATTGCTTTTTTAATACTTAATATGTTTTATTTAAGTATTCAATTTATTAGTGTAGCATACAATATGCTACTAAATTTTATAAGATGAAAAAGGCTAAATTTTTAATTTCAATTTTCATATTCGTAAATATGTTGCGAAATTGCCGCAATTGTCGCGAAATAAAAAGGTCAATTCCTTTTGGTCGAATAATAATGAATAGGTATTATTTAATCAGACACATTTTTAAATAATAAATATCAGGAATGTAATAGACTTTATTTTTTTTATTTATTATAGCAGGGTCATGATAGAAGATGAAATATTCATATTATTATTATAGTTATTATAATTTAAAATATTATAGGTATTTTTGATTTTCACAATATTCGTGTGTCAGTGCTTTTTCCGATACTTCTGGCACCCAATTTAGTTCCTTCATCAATTATATCTTTATCTTCTTGATGTTTGCAAAACCTCGTTCTTCCGTGTTTTTTTTTAATCTTCTAAGGAAAGAAGAAGCTCATTTTCCGTGGACATGGAGGCTGAGGCATCATAACGAAATTGTAAAAAATAATTCTAATTTTTATCAAAATTTCTCATAAACCTTTAATGCCATGCTGTGCATATCTAAATCATTGATTTTTAGTTTTCAAAAAATATAGAATACATTAGTAACATTAGAAGTATTAAAAATGGAACACGTTTATTTCGTTGACAGTTTTCGGGGATTAATTGCGATTCAACCACCGTTTTTTTAAATATTATTTTGTGTTATTTTCGAGACCATATATACCAAGAGTAAATTGCAGTTTATAAAATTCTAATTAAAGAACCTATTTTACAATGTATCAAATTTTACCAAGTGAAGATTTTCTTCAAAATTTGTTTTATAAAAAGAGACTGCAACAGTAGCCACTAAAATGATTTGTAGTGTACGAGATTATTTAAATGTTTGCAAGTGGCAAAAATGTTTTAAGAAATTTTGATTTAAAAAAAACCAATAGTGGAAGACTTAGTTTAGTAGACAAGGTAATATTTACTGCCAAAATCGAAAATAATCCAACTTAATCTATTGAAAAAATTTCGAACAATTTCGGATACTAATGATTGGGTGTTTAAAGGCATCTTAAAAAAATGGCAAGGTGTTGAAGCGGTGGAAATGAATACCGCATGAGGTAAGGGAGGAGAATCTAGGCGATCGAATAAACGCATATGAACTAGTGGCGTACGGTGGGTATTGATGATGGTTGTGCTGTATGTGGAAAAATAAATATAGTTAGTTGTAAGGAATTTTACTATTATTTATAGATTAATTCTATTCTTCGTTTTTGCGTCATAAATTTTTCAATGACACTATCGTAAAGTGTGCCCTTATGTTTTAGTTTTTTTTCTTCATTGATATTAGGCTTAGGCCACATAGGTCTTTCCTGACCTTGTGAGCTTCGATATCATGTTTTAATTCTGTTTGGAGCAGAAAATGTGCGTTCTGCTAATGCAATGGCATTTGGAATAGTTCAAATTAATTTTCCTAGTTTATAAACTTCTTGAAACCCCGACATAAGATTATTTTTTTCCATGAACAGAGAATTTTTGAAATTTCGGAGTATGAATAAATAACGGTAAGCTCGTTTTTTAAACGTAAATAATCAAACAATGTTTCATAATTTTTATTAAAATTATTAATTAAACTATTCGTTTATAAATATATATATACTTTAAATTGAGCATATTTTTTATTCATTAGGAGATGGAAGTATTCTAATTTTGACATTGCAGAAAATCGGCATTCGATTTTATTGCATGTCCTCTCAAGTATTGTATTAAACAATTGAGATCGAGATCGAGTAGGCGAATGTGCTGTGACTTGACAGCACGCCTTCGGTCGTTAAATTGCATACAAAAACATTACTTTCGAACAGCAGTCGTAGCGAATGCCTTGCCGAATACATTCACGTGCGTATACGATATCCTGCCGACCGTTTACAAAAACACCTTAAATAATAAATATATTTTTTATGTTTTATATTTTGCGGGTGTGCGACACATCTAGCATACCCTGAATATACGCTCCTGAATCATATTTTGGTTCATATTATGAACATTATTTAGAAAAGGAATCAAAAACACCGTTGACTTGATAACTGGAGATAAAAAAGGATTCTTTACTCCAACCGAGAGCGCAAAAATCAATAGCTATCAAATAGTTAGGTAGCTATACATGCCGACCTCACAAAAAAATAATTCTTTTGTGGGACTGCACCATCATTTTAAATCTCCTAAATCTACCCAAACAATAAATTCGAAACTTTATTTTAAACAACTGGAACGATTAGCGGCGGTATTTTAAAAACGATCCTCTCTCGTGCATCGAAGACAAGTTTTTTCCCAGAATAACAATACTCAACCGCATACAGCAAAACTTAACACGAGAAAAATTAACCGACTTCAAATGGATATTAAATGGATAATGGAGGACGTTAAAATATGGACTAAATAAGGATTTTTTGAGAGAGCCATTTTAAAGAAAGCTTAGTCATCATTATGCTCTATATTTAAATTATTAAAAAGAGATCTAATGCAGTATTTATTTAAAAAAACAGAATTTTATTAAATCTTGTCTAGATATGTGAAGAAGAAAAATATAAGAATAAATTGTATTAGATGTACAATGGTGTATGCAATAGGTAATTTTCTTAAAGTGGTTTTCGGCAACACGTCATAGTTGACGTACAACACCATGTCACCCAAGATACATGTATGCAAAATAGTCTCACACAATTTACCCGAAATGCAATTGTGGGAAAGAGCAATCCAATTTCCTGGCGAAGCGTAAATACATCCTGGCCTCAGATCGCCAGATAAGATTCTCATTTTGGTGGCTGAGGATCCGGCACCGGGGTTAATTGGTGAGTCACTGCAGATGTATGGGGAATAGCGCCAACAGGAATAGAAGTGCCAACCTGAATGAATAATTAAAGTCAACCGATCATCAGCCAGCAGCGGCCGTTACCAAATTGGACCGGTAAAAAAATGCGCGGTGAGAAAAGTTTTTTGCGATAAATTTTTGAGCGGAAGAAACTTGCGCAGAAGAAAAATGAATACGAATAAGCGATAAATGGAAAACTCGGTTGCTCCTCAGAAAACAGATGATAACCGCAATATGTTTCTTATGCAGCTGCATGCCTTATTCAGCGCGACTGGGCTCCTCGTTCTTTTTGTCGCCGCGGGTGGAAAAATACGAGAATTGAATGGGCGATATGGGAGTGGGATGCGGTGGCTGGGGGAATGGGGGAGAGGAAGAAGGGACCAGAAAGTAAAATTCATAAAATTCAAACGACCACTTTTATCAGTCGCAAGAAAAAAATGGAATGTGTGACCTAATATGGAAATGAAACGTATTCTTCAGCTAGCATAATTTATTTAAAAATTAAGAATTTCCATGAAAATATCAAGATTAAAATACTTCTCACATGCATAGCATTTATCTATATTTTAATTAAATCTATTGTTTTATTATTAAATAAATCAGTAGCATTTTCTAAAATAAAATTTTAAAAATAGATTAATGTATGCTGCTATCCAACCACAAAAACCCGCATCGCGAATTATTTTCTCAAACACGTTTTGTAACAGGTTACAAGCACCAAACTTTTACTGTGTTCATTAACGAAAGTTTCTCTTCTACACAATTGGAAAAAAAAAAATATTTCACTGACCGAATATTCGAATATAATTTTATATTTTCATTTTTTTGATAAAATATATCTGAAACTTTGTTTAAAAAAATAAACTGTCACGTATTTGACAATTTTAAAAATTTCCATCATATAAAATAAAATAATATCTTCACATTCGCACGAAACCAGACCGCGGTGTTTCACACGGCAGCTATACGAAAACAAGACTAACTTTTTCGTACAAGTCCCACAATTCTCCACTGGTTTAAGCAAACTTTTTAAATTTTCCTATTTTTTTCTGGTCCAACCCCCCATCAGTCCAACACCTCCCCGGGAGTGAGGGTAAAATAAATTGGTACAATCAATTTAAGGTTAGAACGGAGTGCCACGGATAAAGAGACTTTGCGGGAAAGTGTGACGGAAAAGTAAAAAAAAAAAACTTTTGTGCCTACCCTTGTAGTTTCGGCTAAAAGAATTCCGACAAAGAACGGAGGGTTGTTTTCGTTTTCCATTACAAATTTTAAATATGTGACTCCAATCGGCAATATAACTCAGTTGACACTTTATCCGGCGCGAGTTGCAAATTTCAATTCGCCGTTCCGGTCAGCGCCACGTAATTCGAACCCGGATACGCGTTTGACTATCAGATAATACTACATAAATTTGCCAGTGTCAAATATTCATAATGTACATGTTGTTGTACTGGTATATTGAGCGAAAGCCATTTTTATATGTCCCCTTTTTACTGTTAGCTCTATAAGCAATTTCTTTCTACTCCATTTATCAAACTCAATATTGACATATATATTACACCTTTGTTTTTGCGATACGAAAAACACATTCTTTTCAACGTACATATCTACAATCTAAGTAGCTACTACGTCAAATATTTGCTGATATCTATATATACATTTTAGCAATATTTCATGAAAAGTTTACGAATATGTATATATCTTCACGCACATTTTCTAGAATATATGGACTGTAATGCATCGAATATTTCCTGAATATTTGTAGATAAATAGATTTATCGTAAACATAAAAAATATATTAAATAGCTATCCTAGAATTTTTTTTTATCCATTTAATAATAATTTAACGGTTTCGTTTTACGATAAAGCCTGATAAATAGTTTTAATCTACATTTTAATACATGCACAATAACACTTTATACTTTTAAACAAAAAAAATAATATAAAAAGAATAGCAAATGAATTATTAAAGCTTTATATACGTATCCATATTATAAAATATTTTAAATAGCTTTTTTTATCATAGAGTATTTCATATAAATTATCCAAAATATATTTTCCTTTAGAAAACTTCGTTATAAAACTAAATTTAATTTAATAAATATTAGGTAATTTATCTAATACTATTGATTACTACAAAGGGATTTTTTTATCAATTATAAAAATATATTTTCTTTATAAAAGAAATTAACAATTGTTGAATTACCGTGAATTTTTTTTTATTAAATACACATATCATAAATGATGTATTAATACGTTAACTAACTCTATTATAGCCTATTTTTTATTCTCTATGGAGAGGTTAACTCTTAATTTAATTATATTTAATTCCAAAGATTTCATAAATTTCGCCTTCCTAAGCCAATTCTCTGATATGGTGATATGCATTGAACAAGAGAAACTTAAAAGTTAACCTTTTCACTCTGTGGGCTAGACGTATTTACCCAAAAGATTTTTTAGCAAACAACTTGACCAAGTTTTTTTTAATTTCATTTGCTTTTTAACTTTATGCTTTTTATTTCTTTTCTAATCTGAATTAAAATTTATTTACAAATTATCAAACTCGATGAATAACTTATATTTTTTTATTTTTCCAGCTGAAAGAGAAAAGAAGTACCATCCTAGAGCTTTCTCTATAAATAAGTCTTCATTAAAATAATAATAAATAATAATAAAAATCCTAACTAAAAGTTAAAATATCAGAATGATAGATTCAAAATTTTGTTTGTTCTCGCTCTTTAGCTTGTAGCCCTTATTTTCGTAGCTTTCTAATTAAAATCTCTGTCAAATTTTGACAATTTTAATAATATTTTTGTTGAATTTAAATTTCTTTTTTCTCCCAGCTACATTTAAAAATTAAAAATATAATTTAAGGAAACACCGATATCCTTCCAAAAAAGCTGTCCCAATTTAATTAACGCCATAATAACCAAAAAGTTATTAGTCATTAAAAAAATACAATAAAAATAGAATAACACTTAAAATATCATATAAATTTACTTTACTACATCATGGTATTCTACAATACGCTTTAACGTTTAAACGTTTTATCGTTTATACGTTTCCGCTTTAACATTAGCTTGCCCGCAGGCATCTTCGCTTAAAGAAACCGAAAATTCAAAAGAAGGCCTAAAAATTAGTAAGAGTACTAGAACGTGGTTTTATATAATACATAGTAAAAAAAACAAAATTACAGGCTTTTTATAGAAGGATCAAGACGTAAATCATGGAAATGATTAAAATAGAAACGATGATATAATTCAATCCAAAAAACGTTTATATTTGATCGTAACCAGCTGTGTTGAGAAAAGATTTTTTTAAGAATATTTGATTTTTAAGAACGTAAATTAAAAAAAAAATGATTCTTATTGGTTGCTATGGACGTTTTTTTTTTCATTGACCATTTTCGGGGATTAGTCGGGCTGCACTTTTCGCTCTTTTAAATCGTCTTTTGTGTTATTTCGGTCCCAGAATTACCAAGAGTGAATTGTGATTTGTAAAATTAGAATTTTTATAACCTAATTTACAATGGTTCAATTTTACCTAGTGAAAAATTTATTGTAATTTTGTAGCTTTACCTTTTTTTGAAAAAAGAGACTGCAAAAATTGGCACCAAGAATATTTGTAGAATTATTTAAATCTTCAAAAGTCTCAAAAATGCTTTAAGAAATTAGGATCAAGAAATTTTGAAAAAAAACAATTCCTAAAAGAGGATCATGCGAAATTGAGCTCTCTAAAATCGAAAGTAATCCAACATTATAATTTTAAAAAAATGAGAATAATCTCGGTTACTAGTGGTCGAGTGTTTAAGAGCAGGGAATCTAGACGATCGAATAAACGCATATGAATATCCTTTGAAAATAGAAACAACTTATTTGTAAGACTTGATAACTAGAGATAAAAATTGGGTACTTTGCTCCAACCGAGGGTGTAAAAATCAATTCTCAA
>JAGXCT010036639.1:0-23427 GCA_022495035.1 Philopotamus ludificatus | reverse complement strand
TTGGACTAAATGAATATTTTGCCTCCCCACCTCTAATTTTTTATGAGAGAGGCATTCAAATGCTGCATGATAGGTAGAAAAAAGTCATATCTGCTAATGGAAACTATGTGGTATACGACTCACAAACGTCGTATGCTTACAATACACCTTCCAGTGATGATGATGATGATGAAGGTATTCCGCAGGGGTCAAATTTAAGACCCTTGTTATTTATTTTATTAATAACTGATATTCATCGGGTCCTTCAATGTAAATTTTCCCTTTTCGCAGACGATTTAAATATATTTCGATAGACAACGTAACTCTTCCTAAGCAATCATCTCTTAAAAATCTGGATATTTTGTTTGATTCTAAGTTAAAATTTAGTTTACATGTATCGGACGTCTAGATAAGATCATCAAGTGTGTTGGGCTTCGTCTCGAGAAATTCTCATCACATACGTAGCACTTTAGTCATACGAGTGCTATATGATGTATTGGTTCGGAGCTTGCCTGCATCAGGTTTCATTATATGGACGCCTTATGACACCTCGAATTAACTCAGATTAGAGAAGATACAAAAGAAATTTCTTAGATATCTCTACATGGGGGTTTGGATTCTACCCAAGTTTATACTCCATCGCATGGGTACAGGGCAACTTGGGGTATGTATCCCTCGAGAAAAGAAGGTCGATTTACTTGGCAAAGCCCCTTCTTCAGACTGATGGTTGGGGCAGTACATAACCCACTTGTACTGTGCGATATGCCCTTATGGGCGCCACCTCACTATTATCGAGCTCGTTCGCATGTGCTTTTTCTTCCGCCAAATTTGAGGAAAGGTGCCCTAAGAAACCCTCCGGTAACCAGAGCTCTTACTTTACTTAACCACTTGGCCGAATATGTAGATATATTTGATGTTGAATATCGCAATTTCGTTGATATTTTATATGAGATTTCATAATTCTTTTCTTTTCTTTATTGTTAATAATTATTAAGCTTTCAAATCTTTCATTTAAAAAACGTCCATTCTTTTGAATACCCCTTATACTTATACTTATGAATACTCAGTGGCATGATTATAAATTTGACATAGATCGCAGTCGAAATATGCATGCAATGACCCAAATCCGTACACGAAAGGGTCGCTCATCCCCCATATTGACCTATTCCAATGCATACATTGTTCCCGCATTCGAAGCGCATTAACATCCCGCCGACAGGCAACTGGGTCAAAGGAATTCGCAGATATCGCCGTCCGGATGTGATTGCGTCACATTCCGTCACGGCGCACACGTGACGCAATGCACGCGCGCACGATCGCACCTGCGCGGCCGTGTTGATTACGTCCCGCCCAATTACGGGCGGGACGTGCTCCGTGTATGCTAATCGTGCGGCCGTATTACCGGCCCCCGCGTCCGCCATTAACGCGCTCGTAAATCCGATTTGAATTTGAGCTTTTGCCGAGTGCACGGCGGCTGAGTGCAGATTGTGCACGATTGGCTCGGGCACGATCGGTCGCCGGATCGTTCGTGTTAATTGACTGAAAATTTCTCAATAAACGTTGAACGACCGAGAGAATTGCGTAGATATTGAAACAACACACAATATTTATCTAAAATAATTTTAATAATTATTTTATTAAACAAATGCATAGTATGCTATTAAAATGAAAAAAACAGAGACTCGAAGAGTAAGAATAATACAGTAAATCTGACCATTAAAGCTCTAAAAAGCGCTAAAAATAATATTGATCGTTTTTATTACTATGCTTACTTTATGACAACCCATTTATAACTCACAAATAACTAACCTTCCCACGTTCTCTTCATTCGATTATGTGATACACAAAATTTCAGGTAATTAGCATGTTGTATAATATGAAGTTATAAATAAATATCTATTTTAAACCCCTCCGTCAAAGTCTGGGTAATAAAATTGTATAATATAGTATAAATTGCACTACTATAAAAACCTATATATATATATATATATATATATATATATATATATATATATATATATATTTTACTTATTATTTAGCTTTATCCTGCTTTATGTCGATACATAAATGAGAAGGGATGAAACTTTTTCTCAAATGCAATTTTTGTTTATATTATATGGTTGAGTCATAAGTTCCGTCGTATTTTTATAAAGACAATGTTTTTTTTTGTTCAACCAATACCGTTAACACCAAGGACATCGGTTTGGAGATGGACACTAAGCACCGGTGGTGAAATATCTGCATCACATCCGATTGGTTTTCAGGTACGACTTGTTGGTGATGCACGACTTGTTACCTGTAAACCAGTTGAACCGAGTTATAAGATGTGTTTCATTATATGTGAGACAAAATAAGGAAAAATGGATCGTCTAAAATAATTTTACATGGACACCACACTAGGTTAAAAAGAGCATTGTCTATTATAAATAGTTGCAACCTAGCCAAACAATTAATGCTGAGTAATATTGTGAATAGCTGCAAATATTTAAGTCGGAACTTTAACTAAAGGAGTTATACCCAGATATTTTAAAACATTCTCCTTATTCTTCTGACTTGGGTCTATCTAATTATCACCATGTTTTATCACTACAAAAATATTTAGATAGAAATAAATGTAATCAACTGTTAAAAATGTATTGACTTATTCTTTGCATCGTAACGATAGGAGACAGTTATAAGTATTATTGGAAATTATTGTGTAGAAAAAAAATGTTTTTTCTAAAAAAAATAAGCCGGAAATTATAATTCAATCTTATATTTTACATGTTTTGGTGCGCTCGATGATTTCTTACTTAAAATATAAAATGGAAAATTTAGAAAAAGTTTAAAGAAGAACAATACTGTTAGCTTCCAAATTCACTAGACATGGTTCCTTATTTTTTCCATTCCCGAAGTTAAGAAAAACTTGAAACGATAAGTCAAAATTACTAAGAAACCGAAAAATGAAGTTTGTGTTTTAGAGGATCTTTTAAGATGATATATACGATGGTTACAATTTTTTAAACATAACAACAAGTATTATTTCATCGAACCCCATAAATGTATTTGTTCATTTAAAATACTTCATTTAACCTTTTATATGCATCAGAACTTATCACTAAAATGATGTAATAATATGTACGCAGCGCTGTTTTTTACCATTTATTTTTCGCGGAATGATCTGTTTCACAGTTTTACCGCTAAAAATACTATTTTATTTTAAAAAAACGATGAAATAGTGTAAAATAGTATGTATTCTTGCATCTCAATTTCTCAAATAAAGAAAAAAAACTAGATTTGTTATATTTTTCTAATAATGGAACAAAGATTTAAGTGCTCAAAAATGTCAACCGCGATCGGTAAGCAAGGCTCTGTACTGTTATTTTTTTCTGGAGCCCATTACCGTTCAATTAAAATATTTCCGAAACAAAAACTGGAACCAAATTGATATATATTTTTTAATTAAGCCGGAAAACCGAACCGAAATATAACGGTTCAAATATAAAGACTGTGCTCTAAAATAATGAAATTAATAATAATCGAGACAAACCCTAAATATAACAATATAATGTTATTAGATTTATGTACATAATTTTTGTTAGCCCAAATCCCGCACACTACACAATCGCTACTGTTTGTGTCCCGAGGTTCTCGCAATTTTACTGTAAAACAATACCGACAGGTTTAAATTTATTTTTTATTGCTTTTTTTAACGTTCTTGTAATCTGTTAGTATTTTTTATTAGCGCTGTTTGTAACCAGATTTTTAAAGCAAAAACTAACACTTCATTCTTTCTAATTTGCTTTTAAACACAAAGTCACGTCGACCGTATGATGCACTACTCATTCTAAGGGTTATGTTATAGTAATAAAATTAGCAGTATGGCAATAATATTTTCAGTTGAGATTGTCGGTGTGTACAAGATTAATTGCCCTAATAAAAAACGTGAAGATAAATTTATTATTAGTTTAGAATTTTTAATGAACATAATTAAAAACCAAAACTTTTCGGAAATATTTCTTAAAGAAATCAACAATTTTATAATTAGGATCATCAATATACATTTATCGCTTCGGTGAATATCGACATGAATTCTAGCAACAACAAGGAAACAAGGGAACTTGCCACTTAGAACTGAAACAATGTTAAACCAATTTAAAATGTTTGGTGAATGGCCTTAATTTCGACTATGCTCGAAAATTTGTTAATTAATTGATACACCACATGACGATCTATTAAAAACGTTGAGGAGAAATATACCGAAACAAGAAACTACTGAATTTAAACCGAATAACCTAGTGACAATCGATGCTTTTGATCGAAAATAATAACTAATTTAAATATCAAAAGCTTTATTAAGCTAGTGCGCGGTTTGTTTGTTTTTTATTTATTTTTAAAGCAATTTTAAAATATGATGTATACATACGTAGTGAATAAAACGCATGGGCAGCTGTATTATTTTTTTGCGATTTATCAAATTTCCGTCGGGCGTACCGCGCTGATCGGATCCGGACCACCGGACCATTTAATTTGACACGCAAAAATTGAAATTTCGCCCGCGAAACAACACCAAAATAATTGCAAATTTAATAAACGTATAGAGAAGGGATTGCCATGAAAAATGGCTCGGTACAACAATGCTGCGAAAAACTCATTTCGACAACGCTAACGCGAATCCCCCGCGCTATCTCTAAGCTCCGCGATCATCGTCTTCGTCGGGGATCTCTCGCTCTCCTCCGGCTAAAACACTGCCGTGCTCTTAATAAAGATTGTGGCGTGGTATTATTGCATTTAATATATAACTAAATTTAGAAATAAACCGTTCGTAATTACCGAGTATTATTTTCTATTTTTATACTGCCAATTTGTACGATAAATGTTTTTTAAAGCTCTGTAATTGGATACGTAATATTTCAGCGAATCACGTGTTACTGTAATGTGACTAATTAATTTATGCATAACAAATCAATTGAGTAGTCAACCAATTAAAATATTATTAATCTCAAAGGAAAAAGCAAATAATAAGAATGGTTTGGGATCAAAAATAATTTTAGTGTAGATTAAATCTATCCTGAAACGTATCAATAATGACGTTTGTCATGATATCTATACATATCACGCTAATATATAATATAGCATACAAAAAATCTGTCCGCACAGTAAGTAACACGATTGTTGACTTTTGACTGATTTTTAATTGATAAAAGCTCATTTGTATAGTCAAACAATTAAAGAAAAAGAATCGGTTATGGCTTTATTTTTTTGAATTGCCAAGAAATCGTTAAAAATACCACGAGCCTGTTATGCAGCATTTGTGGACGGTAAGAAAAACATCTTTCAAAAATTGCACGAATTGGACTTTGGCTTCCTCTTCTTGGTATGTTGTCAAATGAAGTTCTTTAATTAGATTTTGAAATAAAATCATTATTAATAAAAAATATTTGAATTTATTTGTCAGACCCAAACCAAATATGACAAAATAAATTGTAAGCATTTATATATATATAAATAATAAGACATATTACGTAATAAACTGAATATTAAAAAAATGATTTAGCAATTTACTGAAAGGGAACAATAGTATTGTCATTGTTTTCAGATGGTCCAGTTCAAATTAGTCTGTCATATAATCATCTTTAAAGAAAAATCCATACATTGTGGATGAAATCGTTGTGATTATATTTTTGTAGAGCTGTTTGTTGACTTTATTTTTAAAACATATTTTTTAATGAAAGATGAAATGTCTAACCGGGAAAATGACGACGAATCATTGTGTCATTGCATACTGCTTTTTTGGCGAAAAACTAAATACAACCAAGGCGGTATTGCTACGGTAGTTATTGACAAAATTTATAAATAAGTTCTAAAAGCCAACAATTGTCAATATTAGTTTAGAAAGTTTACATCGGGTAAAAGGTACGTGAAGGACCTTCCTAGAAGCGAACGATAGTCGGATTTTGATGAAGACGCATAAAAATCTCTAGTTGATTTCGATCCTCTTTAAACTAGGACAAATTAGACTAGAAACTTAGGTATTTCTTTCAATTGTGTTAAGTTTTATTTAAACCAAATCGGAAAGTTGAGTTTTTGATCCCACATGAACTATCATTAATTTTTTAAATGTATTAATCTAAGTATAAGCTCTCTCAGCACGTGTCATTCGCACGTTTCAATCGCACTCGGCACACCATACCAGATGCGAGCGAGAAGAAACATCGCGCTCATGGCAACAGCAGTGAATACTGTTGTTTTTAATTTTTTTCACAATTGCAGACAATAAAGCTTAATTATTATTTATAATATTTATTGATTAGACTTTTTTTTAATAAAAACAAAAAGTTTGTGATATATTTAGAGTCCACAATAGGTCATATTGACACGGCTAAACAAAGAAGCACATGTTAACACGTGCAGTTCTTTATTATCACGACAAGTACCTTAACTTACCTTTCATTCCTTTATAACTTGGAACAGGAAATTAATTAATTTAATGTGGATGGTATACGGCAATGTTAGTAAAAAAACAATGGCTCTCAAATAATTAATTATACTCTCATTTCGTATCCGAAACCAGGATTATCTTTACCCAAAGTTATTTTCTGCATAAGGTAGGATATTTGAGAGATCATTCAGTTTGAATTACTGAAACCAAATAAAACATTACCGTCCGAAGTCTTTTTAGATGCATGCAGTACTGTTTAAGAAATGGATAATATTTTATTTCAAGAACACAGAGATTTTACTAGAAGGGCATTGAAAATTTATAAAATACTTAAGAAGAATTGATTATAAATTTGTAATTTTGTAACTAATAGGCATAAAAATATGTTTGTTCAGTATTGATCTTCATTAAAAATTATCTAGCATCAAGGATCAATTATAAGATCTATTTTTTTTCAAATATAATAATATTTATTGCCTCTATTTTTTTTAAATAACAAAAAAAATAACTTATTTTATTTTTTTGGATCGTTTAAAAAATGTTACGTAAAAGAATTAAGTCAATAATTTTATGAAATAAGATTTTTTTAAATATCACAGATATATGGTTGAGATAAATAATAATTTTCTAAAAATATATATGTATATATTAAGATTTTATTTTTTAACTAATTCTTTTGTGAATGTGCAATAAATATACAACGATATTTATTACTTTTGGCTTTGTACATCTGTATATTAATTTATTTATTTGTATGAACCATATTATTTATATGAACCACTATGACATTTAAATATTATTTTGTGATATGTTTTTTTTATAACCTTCCGTAATAAAATATCGCTCATTCAACGGTTAAAAAATACCGCTCCAAATGATAAAAAAAAATATCGCAATCAAAATTCACGGCCCGCAATTGCATATCGGCAAAAATTTTCTCGCCAAAAATGTTTCAGCAATTTCCTTTTAAATGAATCATCCTGAAATCCTCATTTTATTGCAATAATTTATACGCAGAGGTCGCAAACTCTAGATTCGTCGGCTATGCGGAGATGCTAAATTTGAATATTCCTTACAGGAAGCGCCCCCGCCCTCCCCGCCTCTCGGTAAGTCTAAATTATTACCGATGGGAGAAGGAGCCACTCCAGGTCAGGCCGGCTGCAGGCTCCAACTTTCAACAGACCCGGCCCTGCAAACTTAGTTCATTAGTTCAGGACGAAAGCTGCACTGACAGGTAACACTTATGAACTCGGCCGCTGCTGTTTGTGATACTCGCTCATATTCTTCGGCTCGACCATAGACTCCATTCAAATTAAACGAATTCGCATAATACGGCCTCTGCGGCCGAACAACTTTTCGGCGATGAATCTCGATCGTATATTACAACGACAGCCCGATGAATCATACGATAACTCTTCTAACAATGAACATTTGTAATTAACTCGTCGGATAAGAAATCTGTCATTTTGAATTAAATAAGACATTGACTCTGAACTTTGGCCGAAGTTTGTTTCCAGCTTGTTGCACATAAATAAACAAAACATTATTCTTGAGACAAAGTCGAGAAGAGTCTCGAAGTTTAGACCCAATAATAAAACGTGGCATAAAAACGTCTGCCCAACGATGATAACAATTAATGACAATTTCGTTCTACGGCCGTTTACCCTGTAAGCGAGTTTAATATCACTTTATTTAACTTGAGACCAAGTTTCGAGATGATACATATCAAAACAATACCGACTTGTTTTCGTAAATGGGCGGACGGAAGGGTTGATAGCGGGGGGTGGGCAGGGGGTTTGCAAAGTTGGTCCTGCTGATTTTGAAGGTTCGCGTCGTACTTGTTCGCCAAATTACTGTTTGTGACGATTACTCTTAAAAGTGGCAGGGATTCCAGATATGAAATGAAAACTTCGACGAACCTAGACTTTTATTTTCTATTTAAATTAATTCTTACCCCTGTCTATGAAATATATTATTTGATAAATAAATTGTATTTTTTTTGATTATTTCCCATCACGATCTAAGATAATTCTAATGAAAAATTATTCATATTAAAAAAAAAATCATGATAATATTAATCTTAAACTTTCTAGCAAAATTTGTTTTGATGATTTTATAAGAAAGACATGGAGCTTAAAATAATTTATACATATAAATTAAATATAGTATAAACTAAACATAATGCGCAAACTTTCACAGGATTAATACATTTAAAAAAAATAGTTTAAAATCGCCTGTATAGAATCTACATTTAAGTCATCTAAAAAACCATAAGAAAATATTGTAAGACTTATAATAAAAAAGAATTAAAAATCTAACTGTCAGATAATTTTAAATGCCACATAGTTTATTAGAAATACAGGAATCTAATAGATCTGATATGTTTTTTAATTGAACTAGATCGAAAAATAACGGTTTAAAGCCCTGATTTGAATTTCTATTGGACCAATAAAATGTCTACAAGAGTCAGTGCGTTGTTACAAATAATACGATTGATAATTTCTTCTTCTATTCTTGCATTTCCATTCTTATTCTCTCTTGCTTGGGATAAGATATAAAATCTGTATCACTTATACGTTAAAAACCCATAATACCTAATCGTATTTGTTTTCTTTATTAGCATTTTCAAAGCCTTGTAATTTAGCAATTAGCTTACATATTTTATAGATTTTTCTTGTTTCGCGGTTATTTGAATCTAATAGAAATCGTCCTACGTCTGGATAAATTTTCAGCCAGAATCGAACAAGTGTTACTGTTTTTAATTTTGTACCAAGGTCGAGTTAGTCTTTGTACCACATCCAGTAACATATTTTTTTTTAGAATTGATTCAAGTCGTTATCTTTATTACAAATTACATTTATCTGATACAAAAATTACAAGCTTTTAACAAACTTTCATTTGGATGAAAAGTACTATTATTCACAACCACTTAATTTTCAAAAAAAATCGCACTTCTGGAATCAATTAGCTTTGAACCATTCCTCAAAGATCTTCTTATCCATTAATGTTTTTCTGGCTAATAATCCTTTTTTTTATTTTTGTCTTTAATTGATTCTAATTTTTCAACCCTTTAAAATTGCGTTTGAATACAGTTTGGATACCACCTTCATATTTTTCAAAAAGCTTCAATGTAGATTTCACTATCATATATTTTTTTTAAATATGATAGTTGACAAATAATTAATGATAATATGATTAGATAAATATTAAATAAACCAGTAAAAATAAAATCCGTTTTCCTTTTAATTTACAAAACAATTGTAACTATTTTTTTTAATAAACCAATTCCTTATGCATTTATTTTTTAAATTAACAAATAGATATCAATATTGTAATTTATGAGTTTTCCTTTAAAGATTCCGGCGTTGTAATGCGGCAGTTTGAACCTTTATCATACCCAGACAAGCTGGAACATTCAAACGATAAAATCTTGCGATTATCAAAATGGAATTTATAACACTGCCCCGATGTTAGGAAAACAACTAATTTCCCAACTAATATTAATTTCGCCGAATGAGCTCTAGATTCTGTGATCCTGTGGCTTTGGGTTCTCAGATAGTCAGGGTGAGGCGGGTCTAACAGAAACGGTAGGGGCAGGTCCCCATAAAGGTGAATTTTCTGATGGGGCACATTTTCTCACCCAATAATTCTAAAGCAAAGTTTCGGTGGACCGCATCCCCTTCCACACTCCGTGTTTCCCTTTATTGCGTCACAATAAAGCTGTTCCAGGGATAAAGGCACATACACACACGCCCGCTATCTGTATACAAGAAAAATGAATGCATGAGACATGGCGGTTTGAGCGACAATTATGGGATAAAGGTGCCGCTGTCAGATGGCTTGCGATCTAGCTCGACGCAACCTGCGAAACAAATCTCAACTTTGAAAAATGGTTGCGGTGCTCGATTTGGTGTAAAAATGGTTATTTTATTGAGTGGCAGGTGTTATGGGAGAGGTTGAATTTAACGATCATAGCAATAGAGGATATACTGAAGGGTAGAAAGGAGTACAGATTTACATATAAAATAAATTAATCATTGTTTCAATAATAAAATTCATATAGAAAATATAAATTTAAACACATTGTATATTAAATATCCTTAATAAAAGTTAAATGTCTATTAAAATTAAACAACTGCTTTTAATGTCATTTTGTAACTAACATATTTTCAGCAGGAATTTTTCTATTGTAGTTAGTTAAAACAAATATATTTAGATTTACTTAGATAATTATATTTAATAGATTTAAAAAACCTGTAGGATTTTATAATGTTACACTGAAGATATTGATGAAAACATTCGGGATCAGAAACTAAATGACAAAGACAAAACTTAATTGAAAACACTTCGACAAACTCCAAGTGAGATGGTAGCAGCAACGAGTAGAGAAACTAACGTTAATAGCTAACACTAAAACTAATTAAAATGAAAAAGGAATAAAAATGTCTCGACAGCTAATTTCGATCATGCTCGAATTATTTTTTTTATTTTAAACTTTTATTGATGAAAGAAACAACTAGTTATCGTTAAAGTAATGGAACAAATTAGCAGTCATATTATTATTAATTAGATCTGTAGCATGTCACCAAACGTCAATAAAACACAAGATTATTTTCATTTGTAAATAATAAATATGTTATCATTTTGATAGTATTCTGATTAATATATACATTGAATAGTCTTTTAATGTTATAACTACAAAAGAAAAAATCAATAGTTTGTGATTTATGAAATGGTAAAAACTATATTTGCGATAATTAGCGCCCAGGGCGTCGACGCGCGACGCCTAGAAGTGGCCGGGCGTCGCGCGCGAGAGCGAGAGGCGTCGGGCGGCGCCGTTTCCGCCGCTGCGCCACTATGTCAGCGAGGAGCCGCCGCTTCCTATACAAAGTATAACGGATCCGTTATCAAATATAACGGAAGAGGCCTAACGAACCCGGTGCCTGCTCGTTATCAACTCTTTGGCTGGCGCCAGCGCGACAGCCTCGCAAACTAAACTTGTTATTACAAAGACCGAGTTTCGGTAATTGCTTCCAACTCACAACTTATTTCATTGTTTTATGACACTTGTTTTACATCTTAAACAAGACTTATACGATACAAGCGTGGATGCTCGTTACACCGCGCCCCTAACCGAATGTGACTCTTCGTAATGAACACGCTCACACTTTCATATTAAACTTTCGTTTAAAAATATTATATCTTCATATACATACACAAATATGTAATAGGAATATTCCAAAAGTTTTAAACAAAATAATTAGGAAAATCGTAAAATGTTGACATATTATTTAAATTATAAATTTGTGGGGATGTAGGAAAAACAAAAAATGTTCCTGCTTTTTAATAAAAAATAACTTCAGATTGACATATTATTTATGACAAGAAAATTATAATTTTCATAGCATATCAGTGTCATGCCTGGTAGGTAACAAGTCAACCGTGACTAAGCTAAACCAGTAGTCGGATAGGTCAACCTTCCGACGAAATCTATGAATTCTGAGAATTCTTCAAGTCACTGGCTACTGGAAAATGTAAATTTGAGAGACTCATTTCCACAGTAAATTCAAAATCTGTATCCAGCCTTTATGATGCTTTGGATTTATGTTGAATAGGCATCGTCAAATATTAAAAATACTATTCAATTATCACTTAAATAAATGTCAAGGCTAATAATTTTCGCATACAGTAAATGTGGTGTTATTTATATCTTTGCTACTGTTACATTTTATTTAAAGTTTTCCATCAAACGTACATACTTGTATTTATGTATGTACAATATCTAGGTTAATATGTTTTGCCTTTGAACATATTAATACATTGAGTTCGTACAAATTATTTTCAAGAATATGGTAAACAATATTTCTCGACATGAATATTGAGTATTAAATTGTATTACATTGGGCATCAATTCAAGATAAACGGATTTACCTATCGTATACGTTAATATAAAAAATAAAAGAATACAAACATAAAATAAAGGTACGGAATATCGCGAAATTTATTGACGCTGACTTTTAAGATCAGTTTTTCACCGACTACCGTCGAGAAAACACCTTAAATTTTGGGATAATTTTGAAGCTTTATTTCTACAATAGTTAACAGTTTCTATTCTTTTATTTTTTATCCTTGTTAAAAAAGCAAGACTAGGGATTAGAGAGACCCATTAGCGATTTTTATGCTATATTTATTAGATAAGGGATTGAAGCCAATAAAAGATAACCAGACCATTTGCATAATTTATGAAGTCGTCTTATAACTTTGAAAATGTCATAGATGGTTAATAAAAATAGTATTACAGGATATTAGAGAATTACATGATAAACTAAGATCAAAATGTCCTCTTAAACTGAAATATATTGCTTTAATTTCATTGATGGAATCCAACCCTCACAAAACCTTAAAGAAAGTGTTACAAGATCTCAATAGCTGTTCCCGGTCAACAGTACAAGGCCATTTTAAAGGGATCGTTAAACAAATAGACAAGAAATTTGATACCACACAAACTTTTGCTAACACCAGTATAACAAAGGATAACAATCTGTTCGCCTTTTGTCTAAGTATAATATCGATCCGTTTCTGAGAAGGATTGTTATTGGTGAGGAAAAGTGTATGCTGTATTTCACCCCAAAAATAAAAAAAAACAATAGCTTCCATCAAATACCAGTTTCGGCCCCTGGACCATCATTAACAAAAAATACTTCTTTGGATTTGTTGATAGATTTTGGTTGTAATTCATTATTAATTGTCAAAACAAACAAATAGTTACAGCCGAAATTGATTGTGCCCAATTTGGAAGATTGAAGGTTGAAAAAAGCAATACATGTTGGCATATAACCAAAAACCTATACATACTGTAATATGACAAGACAAGGCCACGCGAGTCGAATTTTGAAGTTCTACAGTATCCACCTTATTGACCAGATTCTATGCCATCAGATTACCATCCTTTTAAATGTTTACAGCATTTACTTTTAATTCAGTAGAAGACTTAATAAAAAACATCTTAATAATTTTACAAGAGAAGAATCGAAAAATTACCTGAACTGTGGAAAAAGATAGTGATCAATGGAAATTATTTTACAGAGTAATGTTTATATAGAGCTTGTTAAAATGTATTTTTTTTATCATAAAAAATTGTCATTATTTTTCAGTTTAACCGATATAATATAAAGTTAATAACTATTTAAAAAAATAACTGCAATGTAAAAAAGGAGATTTGGGAATACTTTATCATTTTTATTCTTATTCTATTTCGTTCTAATCATATGAATAATATTTATCAAAGGACATTTAACTATCGTACTCATATTTATTATAAAATAATAGGATTTTTTTAAATTACAAATAAATAAATATTATTTGTTTATAAAAACTTTACATTACGCCTCTCAAAGTTTTATTTTAAATCACTTTTAGTGTTAGTTGTAAGCGGTATGGTGTATTCGATAAATAGTTTCAACCAAAACCAGCAATTTAATTAAATGCAGTAGCGATGGAATCCTGATTAATCCTGACACGGGTTTATGTTATATTTTTTTATAGAATCTGTAACATACATACATATCATACAAAATAAGTATATACAACATGTTTATTAAATAATTAATTTAACGATCATATTAATGCCATTGTCCTATCTATTCAACTATTTTACGGTCAATTTTAATTATAAAATTTCATCAATAAAATACCCGCTAAATATAATCAAAATGGATTTTCACATTTATTAATATATTTCACTATTAATTTCGTGTCAAAATTGTAATTAATTAATAAATCTATCGTGTTACGATGTGTTGCAAATAATCTATAGATAAGTACACCCTTTGTGAAAATTTTGTCAAACAACAATTAATACCACAACAAAGGTGGCTATTAATATTATCGAATATTTAATATCAGTAATTATACAAACGTTAGGTGATTAAACTTATGAGTTATTTAATAAACATTTATGGGGCCTCTGCTCAACTTTCGTTATGTAAGAAGGAAACAATTTATATATAAAGTGCGCACTGATTCTCATATCTGTGTCATAAGTACTAAAAATAAAAAGAGAAAAAAAAACTTAACTTTATTCATGTTTATCACCTGTTTTGTCAGCACTTTTTATTGCTAAACAATCGTAAAAGTCGTCGCTGGCACGGAAAAGCTTTTGCTTCTGAAATTGCGAGACTTTTACAGCAATAAAAATGAACGGAGCTTCCCGAAGCTCGAGGAAAGACATTCGACTAGGTTGCAGACTAACAAATATCACATTATGACGTATGAATACAATATTTATTCGTGCGATACGTCGATACGATGTAAAATTGCAACATTAATAATATACAAACTTTTTGCTCTGTGTGAGTAAGCGTGTAATATTCGCGTAGGTTATGTATGTCTCATGCTTACGTACCATTCCCATTGCTCTTCGCACAATAGTTGTCTGCAAAATAAAAATTGCAAACAATCCTTCTGCTTTTGTTAACTTTAAATGACGATGTTTGTCGCTTGTCTCGTAACAGACGCAGGTGCTCTGCCGCGACTCCACGTGTACAACTTCGCGGAACAAATGGGTGAACAACTTTCTAAAGGAATACGTTTCGAAAAGACATTCTGTAAATATAAACATGCCGTATGCTAATTAAATATATTCTATGAAATATGAAGCTACGTCAAACTTAGTGAGGGCAAATATATAATAAGTTCTTTGCAGGCAAAGCAATTTCGAGGATGCCTATATTATTTCCTATTCCACTTAAATTTACACTAATACCGTAATTTAAATATTAATTTCAATAAGCTATATTTCTTTAGCATACATGGCATATTATTCATTCTATAAATATTAAATACAGTAATATATTTGAAATATGCTGAACATCACAAAGAACTAAAACAATAATTGATAAATCGAAATTCATTGATAAAACTAAAATATGAAAAATAATTGATGTTAATCATCGAACATGCTGAAAACTTTCGGTAAATTAAACAAAGTATTATATTTTAATGACACTGGGGTTAGCTTTTTACACATTCCAATGAAATGCTATAAATTTTGAAGTGTCATTTTAATAATTATGAGAATATAATTATTTTAAAATGTAAAATTGTAATCTAAATAAATATAATTATTAAAAGAGAATGAATTATTTTTTTAATTATATCGTCTAATATTCAAAATATCACACAAACTTTAAAAAAAGATCCGTAATCCAATATTTAGACTTACAATTAAAATTTAGAAAGGAATGAGATTATTTTTGAGACAGATCTTTTGCATATTTGATGGAATTATTAATCAGTCCCGTCGTAATTCACTAGAGATTTTGCCGGTAAATATAAAAAAAATAAAAATAAAATAAATGAAGACTATGAACCAAGTGTAACCTGACACATAAGCGAAGAAGTCGTTATTAGGTTTATTATATTATAATTAAAGATTTCAAAAAAAGAGATAAGAAGAGAACCAAGTTAAATGTTGTTAAGAAATTTAAGTTTAAATTTTTAAATTATTTAAAGCTAAATTGGAAATAGTTTTAATTAAATTGGGAAAAAGAGATATTAATAAATATTTGTGTCACCTTCTTTTTTTAAGAAAGTAGCATAGTTTTAGGTAGTGGAATTCTATTATAGTATTGGGAGTATATAGGTTTACATTTATGAATTTATGAGGGTAAAAAAGAGTGGCATATTTTTTTATAAGGTCTTTGTGTATGTCTATGTTGCGACTTTTGCGTAGTGTGATATTTATTTTTTAAATTCTGTTTATATGTGTAGGATGCGTCGTGCCCCAGATCTGAGAAGCGTATAAAATTTGAGGACGGATGATGGCACTATAAATGAGTATTTTTTTAATTTTGGCGAAAGGGCACTGTTTTTACCGCGTTGCAAATATTGTTTTTTTTTTAATAATACAATCTACGTGAGGTCTCCAGAAGAGATTTTTTATCGAAATAGACCCTGAGGTACTTCGCTTCAGAATTCCACGGAATAAGGGGATTTTTAATATGAACATTTGGCGGATTAAATATTCTTTTTAAAGAAAAAAATATTTCCTCTGTCCTAGAGAATGACCTAGAGAATGATTTGAATGACCAATTTGTCACACCACTTCTGAAGTTGGTTTAAATATAAATAAAACGTTTTATGTATGAGGTTTGAGCTTCTTCTGTGGCTGATCATCGGCGTAAAGCGCCAAGAGGGTATTATTTTTATTTTTTAGAATCGGGATATCGCTCGTGTAGATCGAGAACAAGAGTGGGGAGAGATTCGATCCTTGAGGGACTCCAGCCGTAAGCGGACGGATGATGCTTGTGGTATCTGAGATACACCCTTCGGATAGACTCGGTTGGTTTTCAGCCGCCGTGACGAATGGGTTAAAGTATTTATTAAAAAATATAGATTTTCAATGTAGAAGAAAAATTATTCATACTTATTTAATATTATTTTTTTAAATAACTTATGAAACGATCAAGTTTAAAACTATGATTTTAAAAATATATAGATAATTTATATTAATTACAAAAATTAATTTATTTAAAATAATTATTATATAATAATTAATTAATTAATTTTAAAAAAATACTTACTACCATACCATTTTTAAATTTTCATATATTAATAATATAATTATTTTTCTATATGAAGGTACCTCTAGTTTTAATAAAAATATTATATATTTAGAATACAGTCATACTTACGGCAATAAAAAAATTGGTTTATTTGAGTTGTTTGTCAAATACTTCGTGCATACCCACATTATGTATGAATGGTGTATGAGAACAAACTCTTATAATGTTATATTAACCATTTGACATTTGACACGTACGTAAAAAAGATAGACAATGTTATTGTACAATTTGCTAAACAACTTTAACTGAAAGTTGAGAAACTCCCTGATCTAGACTTGATTGAGATGAGTAAAAATAAGTTACAGAAAAAAAGTTGTAAGAATACGATACATTCGAAGAACAACTAAAAATTTGTCATAAAAACATTCCATACACTAATTATCTAGATCTGTGATGGACTTTAAAAAAAATGAAAATATGGACTCAGGGACCTATAGATCTTTAAAGGTATTTCATTCAACAACCACTTTTATTGTGAAATTTGTAACGAAAAGTATAAAAATCTATACAAACTAACCTGAACATTTTTACATTTAAGAATGTACTCATACATTTAAGTATAATCAATGAATCATAAATGCTTAATGATTTAATATTTGCAAACGTAGTATTTTTCAGATATTTACGGTCATAAATTAATCTAAAACTAGATATGGTATCTAAACCATATATAAACATAAAAAAATATTATCTAACGTATTATCTCTTATTCATTGTTAATAAGAGCTTTGGATGATTTCAATGCCATTATATCACATAAAAGAGAGTTTAACTGATAAAAATATAGATTTATTATCGCGAATATTTCCATTATTGAGATACAAGGTTATTTTGAGAGATTCGTGCCTCATGTTTGTATTGAGTAAGGTCAAACGTCTATACCATAAAAACTCTCCATTATCGGGACTGACATTTTTATATCCGGCCTTGGCGTAATTCGGCGTTACCTTGACCCGAGCGCAGATTATCCGCGTCAGAAACAAATGTGGCGTCTGCGGAAGCGTTTAGCAGGTGGACTGGTGACAAAAGTTAAATTATGATAATCGTCGGGGAAGTGGCGGAGAGAAAGCAGTTCGGCAGCTTAAGACGCCATTTATCTCGTATCTGCCGGAGGTGGCGGTGGGTGCTCGCATCTCATCTGCATAATCACCGAACACCTGCCCTGCGCCGCCATTGGAACACCTCTCCCCTATAAATCACCCCCACCCGCCTATCCTATGGCTCCTGCTTCCGGAACGGGAGAGAGGTCGTCGATGAAAAACAACAGACTGCCGGCAATATATCGTAACGACGTCTAATTTGGGAATAACTCTGTCGCGACGCGAGCGTCGTCGCCAATCATCCGCTGATAATTCCAACAGAGCAAAAGCTCATCTATTCATTTTTTTTAACATTCATATATATATTTGAATAAATTAAACATATTAACTATTCGCTTTATAAAATGAATAAATAAATAAATCTCGTTCTACTATTTAAATTAAATTTATCTTGGCTAGTAACGAATAAAGTTTATTTTTAATGCTTAAAAAAATCAACCCTTTCTTCTGAGATTAATTTGCATTCCATTACGGATTTCGCTACAACAGATATCCGAATCCCATAAATTTATCAAGACTTCGTAATCTACATATTTTAGATTACTATTGTAAATAGATGCTCCAGCAAAGCGTGAAATTGCCTAAATTTTTATATACATCCCAGGCAACTCTAGTTTTATTTAAAATTCTATGTTATACATATTCAAAATAATTCTTTTGGTGTCTGTCTGGATGCAAAAAAATCTAAAATCAAATAATCCGACTTACATATACAAGCAGCGTATTTTTCCAAGATTTCATACTGTGTCTTTTAAGTAATTGGGGACTGAGTCGACATATTTTTTGTCTTTAGAAATCGGAAATACAGCCAGGGGGCGTGACGCTCCAGAGATTTATTGTCCTCGTCCCCTGATCAGGGGAGCCGCAAGGCTCGTCGGGATGACTCCCGAAAAGAAGATACCCGGCCCACTAAATAAAAGAATAAAATAGAAAAAGAAACGGCGCCAATACACGAACATAATTTTCAAGTTCATTTGAACGAATAATAAAAAAAATATGCCTTTGAAAAGGAATATTCGTATATGTCGGGCGTTTGAGTAATCAAGGCGTTAATACCGAAAATGTGTCACAGATATAATTTATTATATTTGTATATATGTGGAAGGGTATGAAAGGGTCCATTTATAATATCGAACGCTGAATAGTTTCGAACGCCATTTCGCACACCATCCATACATGAAAATCTGTTAATCTCATCACATGCCGTTCTGAATTTTCTATTTCCCACGTGAATAATGAAATTTCCAGTACGTTCCCCCGCCAGCCGGAATTTTCCATTCGAGCTTGTTTTTGACCAGAAAGGTTTTACTGCTTTTAGTTTGCACACATCTTTACTAATGAAAACTCACACACACGCATATTTCATTCATTCAAAAAAACAGAAGGGCAAACGAGGCTTGGGGTTTCAGAATAAATTTTAATATTTTATATTTTATGTGTAATGCATTGCGGTTTTCTCGACTAGACTATTTTTGTATTAGTTGGGGTTGACAGACGTTAGTGCATCTACGGAAATAAACTACAAACCACTTCGGTTGTAGTGTCGACATAAATATAGTGTATTCCTGAAATAGTATTCAATTAAAGCACAATTCTCTGTGTTATATTTCATTAAAACTCGTTAACGCTGCAATTTATATCAGTTTTGTATATTTCAATAATATATTATGTAATTAAAAATTTAATACATTGGAAAAATCAGTATTTAAGTAATATTTGAAAATTAACATTTTAATAAACAATAACATTGAAAATTTATTTATTAATACCAAAATTTGTAAAACGAAAATATTTAAAATACGTTTTAAATATATTGAAATTTGAGTGTTATACATTTCTAGTGCGATGGATGTTCAGGTTTGCTTAAAATATGAATATGGACATTTGGATCTAATAATAAATGTTAATGTAAGACGGAGAGCTGCATTTATTATCAAGCCGAGATTGGTGCCGTGATTTGATGGCTATGACAGATAAAAAGGCATTTTCACAAAATAAGTTGTAAAGAAATGAATAAGAATTTACATCTTCTTTTTACTGAGTAAAGTGCAATCACTTTTTATGGAAAGCCAAAACTGATTTATTGAGGATGAATGAAATTTAGTTTTAAGAATGTCATCAGATGATAGGTTAATATGGCTTTCTTTCATATGCATGCTTAAATTAATATCTTGAATGTTCGCTACGAACGGATCATGGATCATTTTTTGGGTAATAACGATCAAAAGATTCTGTCAGTGTTTCCAAGTGCTTTGGAACTAGGATTACCATTTGCAGGTTAACATCATTATCCTTCAATATCAAAATTTGAAAGCATTTGCAGAAAATCAGATACTTTCTTCCCGTCCACTTTTCAGTTTACAGAAGATCCGCAATAAATTTTATTTATATCTTTTAATATAAATAAAGAAAATTAACGACCCTCTCATTTTTGATAGAATAATTTTAACAATATATTTATATATTAAGCTTGGAATCAAAATAACCATAACTTTTTTGTTATATTATAAATAAGTGACCTTCAAACCTTAACATTATTTTTAATTAGTGGCTGTTCTACCAATAATTCCAATGATGTGAGGCTGTGCCTCTGTTCTTTTTCATATAAGTTTTAATTGCATTTTATTTTATTTATGAGCATTTGAAGATATGGAATGTGGTGAGATTAAAAAGTTAAGAGTACATTCAGAAGGTTCATCACTAGGTACCTATTAGGGTGTGAATTATAATTAATCTTATTTTTTCTAACTTTACCTTGTGATAAATCACTGAGAATAGATTTTGAAAGACGAGATATACTTAAAAAAAATTAAAATTAATAGATAATTGCAGGTAAAATATTTTATTTTCATGTCGTTTGGCAGGTGACAATAGAAAAACAACTAATCAAATTTAATGACATACATATATGACGTATGATAGACTTAATGTTGGGTGTGCTGAATGTGGGAAAAAAATACAGTTTTTTTTAATGAATTTAATTGTTATTTATACAATAATTCTATTCTTCGTTTTTGCGACATAAATTTTTGAAGTAACATCAAGGGAGAAAAAAATACTCATAAAACTAAAACAAAGAGGCCCACTTTACGATAGTTCCATTGAAAAATTTGTGTCGCAAAAACGAAAAATAGAATTAATGTATAAATAATAATAAAAATCAACACCATCGTACGTTCCTGATAAATATACTTTGATAAATCAAAGTAGACTAATAATCTGAAACGCAATTTGTTTAAATCATAGGAAATTAAATGATGCATGTAAATAAAATATGACTAATTCTAACAATAATTTGAATTATACAATATCCTAATACTTTATTAAATGCGTTTATAATAAAATTGAACTAATTAAATATATGTCTGTATTCAATTTACTCCACATAAAATCATTCTATCATCCATATGAAGTTTACAATATATTAACATAAATTTATTTTTGTAAATTTTTACTTTAATTTAAGCAATAGATAGATTTTATTTTATATCCCTTTATCATTATAATTGAATAAAATATTTCTACATAAAAAATTGCTTAGATTTTACAGATGCCTAAGCATAATTTACACCTTTAAATATTCTTACAAAGATTTAAATAAAGATGATAAAAATGTGGACTAACAGTGGAGCGTGCGGTTGCCATAAAACGCCATAGACCCGAAAATAAATAAAGAAAGAATTCCACATGCCGAATTCGAGAATATCAATACATTCTAAGTCATTTCGTCTGCGACAGTATTCATCAGTACGTCCCCGACAGGGACGTAAAAAAATAATAAAATAAACGCGGGCGGCGAAATTGCACTGCACCTTGATCTAATCAAACAAAGTAAGGTTGTCCTGCCCCCACCCCTCTGCCGGCTCCAGACCGTTATTCTACATAATCCAATCGCGCATGACTTTCGGGATCTTTTTACGATTGACCTTTTGGGATTTTATGCCTCCATTATATAGAGAGCAAATATTTCGTGCCGCCCTGTGTGCGTGCGCCCTGGAGCGCCCGAGGTGGCGTCTGCGAAATTCAATAAAAAAAAATATTTTTAATTAAATATTAAATAAAAATAAATAAATTTTAAATAGTATATAATAAAACAAACGCAGTTGTAAAATTAAAAATTGAAAATTTTGATTAAATTAAGGATCAAATGTTGAAAACACGATAAATTTTATTTAGAATTCGATTATTTTTTAATCATTTTAGTAGCCAAGATGTTTTCAGCTGACCATTGGTGGTGTGAGTGCGCCCTTGGTGCGTGTGTGGGTGTTACCCTAGTGTGCGTTATAGGTTTCGGTGTTGGGGGAGACAATGCGAGCTGAATACAAACTATTCGGTTTCATTCACTAATACATTGGTTCTTTAATAATACAGCCGGCACAAAAGTGCTGCCACTTTATAAATAAGCTCCTCTTCTTTACCGTTCTTTATGTTTCCTGTTTGAAATCGAACGGAGCAAATATAAAAGTTCACCCATATAAATTACGAACGGTATAACCGTTATTTTCGTCCTATGTACTAGAAAGGACAGATGGATAAAAAAAACTATGGAGCTTTCCTATCCTGTCCAACCCTTTTATGGAAAAAAGTGTGAGAAAATCTCTTAAAACGCCGTTGCAGTATGGTAATTCTTGAAAACCTGAACAAATGTTTAAACTACTTCGTCGAATGGAAATAAAGCGACGTGAGCTTTTACTTTAAATTAGCAAGTCTAAAGTTTTATTGCATATTTTTTAATAATGATAATTATATTTTATTTTTTTAGTAAAGATACGACTAAGAAACGATCGTATAAATAATATTTTGATTACATTTTTAACTTGTATTTAAAGATCAACCTAAAAGTTAATAGTTTTCAGGAGTTTCTAATATTTAATAAATAATTATAATCTTACTATATCTTTTAAAATGAGTTAATTGAGATTGAATAATATACTTAAGCTATTTAATAATTACGAGAAGTTACAAGATTTTTTTAATTTCTAATTTAAATTCATTTTTAGAGATACGTCTTTAACATCGTAATAAAATTATTTAACAAAAAATATAGATGCGATATGCGATATATGCGATTAAATAAAGAAAATCGTTATAAAATTTTCAGTAAAACATGACTGTTTAGTAAATAATCATGCAAAAATTAATCCTGAAATATTATTAAATGTATTGAAAGTAATTTAATCATCTTGTGTTACAAAAAATATTTAAAAAATTTTCATTCCGGCATTGTTGATCAGAATACACTGTTTAATTAACACTTTAACATCCGCTTACGCCACGTTGGCGTCCTGTCTCAGCTAACTGT